>JADRCH010000061.1:3021221-3086310 GCA_019843965.1 Rhynchomys soricoides
CACAACCCTGTGCACATAGCCCTGAGCACACAGACCTGCACACACAGACCTGCACACACAGCCCTGTACACACAGCCCTGCACACACAACCCTGTGCACATAGCCCTGAGCACACAAACCTGCACACACAGACCTGCATATACCCTTTCCTTTAGCTGCGTTTACATCATGGTCAAGGTGAGACTTAGCTTCCACTGAGAATAAGGTATGTTATTTGCTGCCTACCTTAGTATCACAAATTTCTGTCATTTTTAAAAGGCAATTTAAATACAAAAGGTCTTTAAATACAAAAACAGATATGTTACAAACATTACAAGGTTAAAGAAGTTATCAGTATCACCATGAGGAAGAGCTTGGGAGAGCAGGCTGGTGTGTGTGTGTGTGTGTGTGTGTGTGTATGTGTGTCCGTCTGTCTTGTCTGTTTGTGTGTGAGAGAGAGGCAGAGTATGTCTGCATGTCTGTGTATGCATGTGTGAGTGTGTGTGTGAGAAAGTGTGTATGTGTATATCTGTATCTGTATGTGAAGGTGTGCATATATGTGTCTGTGTGTTTGAGAGCATCTGTGTGTCTGTCTCTGTTTTTGTCTCTCTTTTTCTCTATCTTTGTCTCTCTCTGTATCTGTCTCTCTCTGTCTCTGTCTCTGTCTCTCTGTCTCTCTGTCTCTCTGTCTCTCTCTCTCTCTCTCTCTCTCTCTCTCTCTCTCTGTGTATGTGTATGTGTGTGTGTGTAAAGTGATCTATATCTGACCTAAGGGGTCAGCATTAGTCAGGTAAAGATGGTAGAGTTGGTGCAGTAAGAGAGTGTGGCATATGTTGGGATGGGCACAAAGGTTCAAGCTTGAGGACCAAGGGATCCTCCTCCTTCCTCCAGCAGGCAAAGTGCAGTACCTGTAACTGATTGCTCTGCTATCACACTATGGGAAGATATGAGAGCTTGTCAAACTGATTTAACAGATGAGCTTATTTGCCTTTCTTTCTGTTCAATCTAATAAGAAAGGCATAACCTTTAAATACACATTTAACTGTCTCCTGGAAAGAAATACAAATCATGATGAAAGGCAATAGGAATAGACTTAGTTTCATACATTCAAATACACTCATATTCACATCTTCATTACATCTACAATGGCTGGAAATTTGAACTGCAGTTCATGTCATGTTCAAAAGCAGAACAAATCAAAAACGGTGAGACTTTCCAGGCCTTCTATCTAGAGTTAAGATTTGAAATAAGAAATGAATTGCAGCTTGAGGTAGAGAATTACTTTTTGATATAAAGGTTAGATTGGATGTGTTTGGGTATTTTTGTTTGTTTGTTTAGTCTATTTAATAAATGTAGAATCTTGTCATTATAAATAGCTTATGAATGGAAATTATTTTTTTGCTTTTTCCCTCTTCCCTTTCCATCCCTCTTCCCTCTCCATCCCTCCCCTCTCCATCCCTCCCCTCTCCATCCTTCCCCTCTCTCCATCTGCCTATGACTCTCCATCCCTCCTTATTTTCTTTCTTTCATTATGCTCCCATTTTTGTAAAAATAAAATATATTACCGCAAGAAGCAGAAAAATTTTGACCTCCATATTTTAGGAGAGCCACTGGCAGCTTAGCTAGCTGGAGCAGGTGTTGAAGGCTTACACCCTTACTAAAGATGGCTCCCCTGCCAAAAGTTACAGCTGGTTTTAAATTCAGGTCATAAAACAAAGGCAACAATGAATGTGATAGCAAACCCATTCAGACAGGACTGCTGGATGAATGTCCATTTAAGTGGCAAGTCATTGAAGTATTATATGTGAATTTAAATTTGTTTCCAGTAATTATCATTGTTGTTGGCTTTTGTTGCTGTTATTATTGTTGTTGTGGTGGTTGCCATCGTTGTTGTTGTTGTTGCATTGTTGTTGCTGACCCAGAACTTACTCTATAGACTAGGCTGGCCTTAAACTTATAGAGATCCACATGCCTCCTCTGTGATTTAAGTTGTGTGCCTTCACTCCTAGCATATGTAAGAAATTTTAATAAAATAATCTACTTAGAAACAGTGGTAAGGTAACTTCATTTTTATACTTATTATTTTATATGTAAATCCTTTGCCAAGTACACTTAAAGAGGACATTAAAGGTCATTTTCCTATTTAGTTGTGTTAGGATTTTGGGTGACATTTTTGGGGGATTATCTATGAAGCATGCTTTAACAGGAAGCCAGCAGCATGCCTCATGGTGTGGATTGTACTGGACCTGAGGTGACTTCCATCACCTGGTTACCCTTCATGTGTTGGGAGTACATCTAGCTTGCTGGGTGGTGACACCACCTTAGATATGTCTGGATTCTACAAGCACATTTACAGCCTCTGGCAGCTTCTGCTGTATCATCTGCTCCCCATTTATGACTTCCTTTCCCTGCCTGGAGTCTGGAAACAAACTAGCACATTGTGGAGGAACAGTGCAATTGTCTAACAGAAAACTTCAGTGCCTTAAGGATTTCTCAGAAAATAAAAGACAACCCCCAGTTATTGTCTTTCAGTTATTTTATGTGCACATATGTGTGTGTCTACAGGTCCATATGTATACGTGTGTGTGTTTGTATGTATATGTTGGAGACCGACACTTAGAGTCTTCCCCAGTTGTTTTCTAACTTATTTTTTGAAGTATTGACTTTCACTGAATCTGGAACATATCAATTTGGCTAAGCTGGCTGGCCTGTGAGCTCTGGGTACACTCTAGTCTCTATCTTCCCAGTGTTGGGGTCACAGGCACCTGCTACTGCACTTGGATCTTTGGCACCCTCTACTGTGCCTGACTCTTTTGCACCTGCTACTGTACCTGGCTCTTTTGTACCTGCTACTCCACCTGGCTCTTTGGCACCTGCTACTGCACCTGGCTCTTTTGTACCTGCTACTCCACCTGGCTCTTTGGCACCTGCTACTGCACCTGGCTCTTTTGCACCTGCTACTCTACCTGGCTCTTTGGCACCTGCTACTGCACCTGGCTCTTTTGCATGGGTGCTGGGGATCAAACTCAGGTCCTCACGCTAACTTGGCAAGCACTTGGCTAAGTTAACTCCCCAGCCCCCTTCTTGCAATATTTTTATCCTACAATTCTTCAAAAGGCTTTTCTGTCCCCACTAAACCATTATCCTCTTCTCTATAAAATTTCATGCTTAAAACTTGAATAATTATATGAATTCTTCTACCAAACTAATTCTGACATTAATAACAGGAAAATCCTGTTTCTTTAAACTCCATTAGTGACTTCACACAAACTTCATAGAAATTACTTTTGCAAGAAATGGATACCAAACAATGAACATTATAAAATATATTAATGTTCTTTATATATTGAAATATTTTAAAACATATATTTATACTTTATGAATTTCAATTCGGAGAGTAAGCCAATTTTTCTTTAAGGTGCTATGAATTCAAGAAACTATGAATTCTTAATAAAATTATAACTTGTTTAAGATAGCCTAGGGATTTTGAGATAGGGTCTCAATTTCAGAATAAAACAATATTTTCCAAACACATGTAGAAGTGAGAGCCCCAGAACCTATGCAAAAAAAGAGAAAGAACTGGCACCTGGATATCACAGATTCCAGGGCTGGGAACAGTAAATGTTCTCAACTGAAGAGAAAACTTCATATTTCTCAGGAATTACCTAAAGAACTAAGAAAAGTCTCTCAGTGCTAAGATAAACTTGTTCCTAAATACAATCCTGTCTAACAGAGTCTAAAAGCAGGATGGAAAACAGAAAGAATCAAAGTAATCTAACGTCCCTTTAGATCTACCTTAAGAAACATAGAAGTCCCAGTGCCCAAAGATATATAATATCTAGGATCAAATGAAAACTATCAGACACTAAGCTCCATGTGCAGGATGACAGGAAAAATATCAAAGTGAGGATGCTAAAGAATTACTTCATTGCAGTGCCAGTCAAATAGAAGGTTCCAGAATCATGTGATAGAATGATGAAGAGAATATTTTAGATTGAGGAAAGCTCTGAGTGGTCAGGAGGCAATGTTAAAGAGACAACACTACACTTTGTTAAGTCCTGAACACCTGTGGTTGTTTCTCAGAACAGAAGATGGGCCAAGAGACATACGGCAATGTCTCAGAATATGGTTTTGAATTCTTCATTGTAAGGCACCTGGGATGCCACTCTGAGCTGTTTAACAACGACATGTCTCTAACCTTATAATGACATAGCAATTGTCTTTCATTTATGATGATAGTCTTGGCATCAACCGACACCCTCACATTTTAAATAAGCATGTGAATGCACAGAGGCAGGTGGATTGCCAGCATAGGTAGCAATAGGCCAAGGGAGCTGAAGATGAAGGAAGAGAGTAAATGAGCCAAGGCTGTGCTGTGAGCATGTGCAGCAGCCCCTGATTGGAGTTGGGCAGGGTCATTGTTGGGGCGGATGTGAAACTCACCTCATGGGTGCAGGGCAATAGGCACAACTTTTTAAAGTTACAACAGAAGCTAAGTTTTTGTTCTCGGTGATTTGGATAAGGAAGGGAAGGAAAAAGGAACAGATTGTGGGAAGGGAAGAAAGCAGAGTCCAGTCAGGGGTGGAAAGGACTGAACAGTAAGCTTGTTATGTCCACATTGCAGGAAAGTCAGCAGGCCTCACGGAGGGCTGATTTTCCAGGGCCACTTTTGAATTCTCTGAGATGACAATAAGGCTGTCAGAATCTCCTTCAGTTCTTTTAAAAGCGGATTTATTTTTCTGACTTGAACAAAAGGTCAAAGCACAGCAATTTGTGGGTTTCTGAGAGCAAATCCAATGGTTTAGAAATTTCATTAATGAATTCCCTTAACAGACACGGTACAGCCTTTCCTAACCTCTCATTTTGATGTCCTACTATTAGAAGAAAGAAAACGCCTTTATCAGTTTCAGGTCAATAGCCATATGGCTTGTTAATACTTTCTAAAGGGCCAAACAATTTCTGATATTTTTTATCCAAAGTAAAATATGTTGTTTTTTTTTAAAAAAATATATATATACAAGCTGCTCATAAGCTGCTCAAACAAATTCATATGGTGATTCCTCTTAATATAGTAACCTAGAAATAAATATTTAAATGCAACCAAGAAACAATAAGGGATCCTTGGAGGGTAGAAACAGTGAGAAACCAAACGCTAAATGTGAGAGGGTACAACATCAGCCCAAAGCAGCTTGATCTCTGTGCTGGAGCCTCAGAGGACGGGAAATGAGTTTCAGGATTCATCGAATCATGACAATGAAGTTCCATGAAGCATGGAAGTCAGAGAACTGAAGCTGGTAGCATAAAGCTAGATGCTTCAATGACCTGCCGAATTTAATAGAACTGGAATAGTAAGGATGCCCACTCGCCTGCGGAAGCTTAAGTCAGTGCCTGGACTGAGATAGAAAGCACATGGACTCACAAAACACATTGCAAGGCATGTACTGAAAACAGCTTGTGGTCACTGCAGGTCAGGTCTATGAATCTTCCTGTAGCCTGTGAGTTACAGGTTTTATCCCTGAGCGGTTGGCAGGTGGTAGAAACTTGAAGAGTTGGAAGAGGTTCTAGATTCCTTTAAGTGTACTGTAACAGCTCTCCGCTTCCCTCCCTTCCCCTCCCCTCCCTTCTCCTCCCCTCTCCTCTTGTCTCCCCTCCCTCCTTCCCTCCCTTACCCCCTCCTCCTCCCCTTCCCCCCCACCCTTCCACTCCCCTCCTCTTCTCTCTGTCCCTCTGTCTTTATTTTCTTCCTCTCTGTCTTTCCCCAGCTGACACCATAAAAGGCTGCCGGAGACCCAAGCAAGGGAGCCAGCCAGTTATGGACTGAAGCCTCTCAGGCATCAAGCCAGTGGTTTTTTTGCTTTGTTTTATTTTTTATTTATATGCTAATTATCTCAAGTATTTGTTATGTGACAGAAGCTGACTAACACAATTATACAAAAGGCATAACCAAAGAAAATATAAAATCCCCTGTAAGATCACTCATAACCACAAGAACCCAGATAAAGTATCTTTGCAAGCCAGTATTTAAAACCAGCTTCAAAATTTAGGGAAGTCTGGATGTGTACTAGATAAAGAGGGCATAGAAAGAAGATATCAGCCAACTGTGCAATGTTTAGGTAAAGGGTCACTTTTAATGGCCTATTCCACAATATGGAAAGTAGACTTGTTTGCAATGTGTTGTATCTTAACATTATTCAAGGATGGACTAGAAAAATAGCACAGCAGTTAAGAGAGCTTCCTACTCTTGCAGAAGACATGGGCTTTGCTCCCAGCACCCACAAAACATGGCTTACAACTACCTGTAACTCCAGTTTTAGGGTATTTGATTTCATCTGACCTATGTATGTTCCTGAATGGCACACACAAACATACAGGAACTCACAGGCGTGCGCACACACACACACACACACATTTTTTAAAAAAAAAAAATGTTAAAGCCCTCAAAAAAATAGTATGTGAGATAACAAGATTAACAGATGTACACATTAAATGTTTAATAAATCACAATATATATGTATATATATGGAATACATATCATAATATTACATTGTATCTCCAAACATATATGATAATTGTCAATTAAAACCTACTGAGATAAGCTAACTGTTCTCTGTTCTCTCTTATTTTCTCTCTCTCTCTCTCTCTCTCTCTCTCTCATACACACACACTCATTCACAAAAGGATTAAATATTAAATTTTGGTCATAAAATAGTTTTACTTAAAATTGTTATAGCCTATCTTTATGCTACAAGAAATTACAAAAATATAGTGATCTGGAAGAGTTAGAAGTAGTCGAAGTACCCGTATCTCCACATGTTCTTGAAAACATCACCAACTCCTAAGGAACAAATACAAACAAGAAGTGCATTTGAAAAGGCAAACTACTGCTGGGGTCATAGCACGGTGGTAGAGCACTTGTCCGACATAAACAAGGCCTTGAGTTTGAACCTACGCACAGGAATTACAAGCTCACAGTCCCAGAGCAGAAGAGATGGAGAAAGAAGAATCTCTGGAAGTTGCTAGCCAGCCTTTCTAGCTTTCTTAGCAACTTCCAGGCCAATAAAAAACCCTGTCTAAGAAAAAACTAGGTGAAATATGTCTGAGGAACAACAGCTATGGTTGTTTTACAACCTTCAGACACACAGACAGACACACAGACACACACACATGTACGCACACACATACACACAAATATGTACATGCACATATACTGCACATGCAAACAAACATAAGTTTCTATAATTTTCAATATGAAGCATATTCATATAGGCTGAAGATGTGTATCATCATGCAATTCATGTGAGGTGGTAGGAAAACTGGAAATGCCTGGAGGTAATATAGTGGCTTTTTTGCACTCATCGTTTAGACTGACGTAACTCATTTGAGTTTTATTAAAATAAAGAAAATGATAAAGAGGAGGAGGAGAAAATTACAACAATTTGAAATGGAATTCCAAGTCTTTCAGTACTTACATCTTAATACATTGGACTATAACAGATTTTTCTGTAATTTAAAATGAAATACTCATGATTGTTCTTTGTAATAGATTCAGCTAACATATAAAAGGCAACAAAAGAGTTACCAAAGAAATGTCAGTTAAAAAGAAAATCAAGTGGGGTTATTTTAATACAAGAAACTATTTGTTTTCAGAGAGATGTCATCATCAAGAGCAAGAAGGGTCAGTATGCCTGGAAGATGCAATAATTTGAAATTTATACACAGAAGCACACAGCCTCAAGATAGAAAATAAACTCATTAACGATCATTCTCTGAATCTCTCTTTATAGATCATTATACATCAACTAATTATTAGACTGAGTGTGCAGAACTAAAAAAAGTACTAATTGAATTTAAATAAAATACAAAATAATAAGTAAAAAACAAAACAACAAAAAAAAAACAACCACTTTCTGTGGCTCTAAAGAGGACATCTATTGCTAGAAATGTTTATATTGGAAAAGGAGACAAGCAAAACAAAACAAAACCACAAAATTTATGAAGTTAAAGTCAGCTTGGTGTATCCATAGTTGGATCAGTGTGACCAGAGTTTGAGACTCGTTACAGCTCCATAGTGAGATGCTCTGACAAGCCCCTCCCCCAAGAGAGGAGATGGGCGATTAAAAAATGATCAGCCATGCTAAAAATATTGCTTCTTAGAAAACGCTAAAGTCACAAAATCTACAATCCTCTGAAGTTGTTGATGTAAATGAAATAGAAAGCACAACATAAATTAGGATATATATGAGATGCAAAATAGAATCGGAAATACTATGAAAAATTTACTATGGTGCCAATTAAACCTAAGCAGACAGAGATAATTTCCTACAAAAATCTTTAATTAACAAATCTGACTCAAGTCAGAGTATAATATCTGAATAACGGTACATCTAATTACAATGAACACAGAGGCTTAAAATACACCCATATAAGACTACTAGATTTTTCTAGATGCTTTTACAAGAGTTCAAAGGTCAGATAATCACTAACTTCTATAATCTCACCTAGAAAATTTTAAAGCAAATTCTGTGCTTCATTTTATGAGGCCAATATAACCCCCCAAAAAACAATGTGAAATTCATCCTGACTTCGTACATAGTCTACTTGCAAACATTAATATTCTGAAATCATGTTCTAGAAGACATTAAAAAAATCACACCCCAAAAGGGATATCATAGCCCTACTGAAGTCACTAGATTTTCACTGGTGGCTGCATTTCTACATCCAGAAACTATTAAATGTTGGAACCTATATAATCAACACCTCAGACTAATCTTAATTAACCTGAGACTATACCCCCTTCTCCTTTTTATTGCAGAAATAATTCTTATATTTTTTATTAAGGTATAATTTATATAATGAAGACTACCCATTTTAACTGAATGCTTTTGTAACGTTTAGAATATCCAATAAGTTGGTGATTGCCACTTCTGCCTAAATCTAAAATATTTTCATTATAAAATATAAAAGCATCTACCCACCAAGCCTGGATTTCCTGGTCACCTCCCTATTTTAGTCTTTATCCAAGTGTATTATAATATTTGAGTTTAAAAAATGTTAGTTTGAGTTGTTGGCTTAAATTTCTACTTAAAAATTTATTAAATGTGTTTTGACTTGGGATTAGAACAGAATTTCCAATAAGTTCTGAAATAGCCCTAAATATAATTTTGCCATTTTCTATTATATAGTTTTCCAATGCAGTGTTCTGCATATGGATGATTATGAAATAAAACTGTTGATCAACAATATTTATTGTGGAAGCTCTACATCATGGCCAAACATTCAGCCAGGATTAATTGCTTTATGTGATAGAATAAGTCTATCTAACTTATTAGTATGCAAATTTGCTTTGTCTTTAATGAATGGTAAAATTATATGTAAAGCATACCAGAGAACTTTTCAAATAAATTTGTTTTTAAACTATAGTCACTAAGTGTTTGATTTCTAAATTTCCTTTATAAATAGTTGCATAACTGGCTTCATTCTAAAAAAAAAAAAAAATCATGGAAAAAAAAAATCAAATATAGATCTAGAATAGGAAAAATCAATAAAATGGTTTCTAATGATATTTTGCCATCCTTATAGATTGGAACCTAGCCAAGCTGTCATCAGAGAGGCTTCATCCAGCAACTGAGGGGAGTAGTTGCAGAGATTGGCAGCCAAACACTAGGCAGAGAGAGAGAGCACAAACTAGAACTCTCTATCAGGTTCTTCCCCTTGGAGCTTGAAGAACCCCATGGAAGAGGGGGAGGAAGAAATGTAGGAGCCAGAGAGGTCAAGGTCACCAGAAGAACATGGCCCACAGAGTCAACTAAACAGGACTCAAAGAGGTCACAGAGACTGGAGCAATAATCCCAGAGCCTGTATGGGTATGCATCAGGTGCCCTCTGCATATTTTATGGCTGTTAGCTTGATGTTCTTGTGGGACTCCTAACAGTGGGAGTGGAGGTGTCTCTGACTCTTTTGCTTGCTCTTGAGTCCCTTTTCCTCCTACTGGGTTACCTCACAAAACCCGAGGATATGAGGATTTGTGTCTAGTCTTACTGTATCTTATCATACCATGTATGACTCATATCCTTGGGAGGCCTGTTCCTTTTGGAAAGGAAATGGAAAAGGAATAGATCTGAGGGAGAAAGAAGGTGGGGGAAGGAACTTGGAGGAGTGGGGGTAAAGAAAACTTCAGTCAGTATTCTCTGAGAGAAAAACTTAAGAAATAGAAATATAAGAATTTTTTTATATTAAAAAGAATCAAAGTTTAAGAAGCCCTGATATATACATTATCAGATTCAATCAGCATCAGAGTTAACTTGTAATTAACTCAAAAGTTGATCAAAAGAGATAAAAAAATGACATTATAGTTGTATAGTGAATACTATAAATCAATGAGAAAAAACTCTTAATTAAAGAAATAAAGATGAGCACATCAGCTGCTTTAAAGTAGATATTAAACAAACAATAATATTTAAGTTATACAGTTACCAGTGACACTTCTCTAGTTTTAAAAGTCAGAACTATAATTTTGTTTTTGAAATTTTATCGTTAGTGGGAGACTTGTGGGCCCTGGTGATGGCCAGTATCCTTGGAGAGGGATGATATGAAGATTTCCACTTAATTAGAATTCTCTGAGCTTTAAACAGTTTGTGCTCTTTTCTGCCTAAAGGTTATACTTGAAAATGCATATATTTCAAAATAAGACATGAAAACAACTTTTAAAGAGATTCTGAACAAGTTCCTAATTCTCAGAAGTAGACATGCCCACTTTTGTATACATGCCTCCCAGGGATACCTATTTACCAAGGACAAGAAGGACTGGAATGCTCAAAGGTAAACTGACTAATAATAGGGCAGAAACTGGAGCATTTCCATCACTTCAGATTAAGCAACTCTGACCTAATCTGTGATAAAATTAATATACTAAATCATATTCCAAAGGAGCCAAAACTATGCTGTGTAAACCTAAGAAACTGTTTCAGAAAGCATGAAAAGAAATACGTAAGAGTTGAGAAACATAAACAAAAAAAACCCAGCAAGCAAAACTTTAGCATAAAAATCATGTAACTTAAGGAAAAAGCTAATCATAAATTCAGATAATTAATAACCTTAACTCTATATGTAACAATAATCACCCATTGTTGTATAATACAACTTATTCACAGGTTTGGGTAATTAGGTCATAGCTATCTTTGGGAATCTTAGCCTGTCCACTATAGTCTGTCTTTTGGTCTATAACAATTCACATTGATTCCCTATGAAAAATCAATTAATTCCATCTCAGCATTTTCAAACATTTCCAACACAGAGTGTAAATTTTCCTGGAAGTTCCATCAGTTCTTCATTCTTGGGTCTTATCACCTCAACCATGTGAATCATGTATGAGTTTGCATGCTCACACGTGCTCATATGTGTATGTGTGTGTGTGTCTGTCTGTCTGTCGGTGTGTATGAAGGTTGTAAAACAACCATGGCTGTTGTTCCTTAGACATATTTCACCTAGTTTTTTCTTAGACAGGGTTTCTTATTGGCCTGGAAGTTGCTACGAAAGCTAGGAAGGCTAGCCGGCAACCTCCAAAGATTCTTCTTTCTCCATCTCTTCAGTTCTGGGACTGTGAGCCTGTAATTCCTGTGCATAGGTTCAAATTCAAGGCCTTGATCATGTAGAACAAATGCTCTACCACTGTGCTACAACCTCAGCAGTAGTTTGCCTTTACAAATGTCCTGCATCTGGGAGCCTGTGAAATTAGATGACAAATTTTCCAGTCCAAAATTAATATTTGGACACGAATGAGGTTACACAGATGTCCCATTATACAGAAAGAGAACACAGAAGAACATATGCATCAATTGCAGCCATGTGAACGACAAAAATATTCAAACAACACAGTCCAAAGCCTGGGAGTGATCCTTCTACTGGGGATTCTATATCTGGGTTTTAGGGTTGGCTCTGTGAGACATAGGTCCTCTTGGATGTATAGTAGCACATGTCTACAAAACGGTACATTCCTCATTGGTCCATGTCCTTCCTGCCTGGTTAGTTTTGTGAGTGACACTTTTCCTTCATCTGAAACTCTCTTTGTCCCTTGTATGCAAAGCTGAAAGTGTTTCATGATTGCCAGGTGTCCTTAACAACTTGATAGATTCCAAGTAAGTTCAGGAAAAGGATCTCATTAGGTAGTGTATTCTTCAACAGGTCTTCGTGTGCTTGTAGATTCTGGGTGGATGGCTGAAACACCAACATGGTTTATTCTAGTCTCTTCAAAGAGCTCCTGTGTGGCTGGGTAGATTGAACTCTTAGCCCTGCACATACACTAGCAAACAGGTTTTATATTCTGGACTGGCTGAACTTTTCTCAAATCATTTACCCTTACCTAGTAGCTCTTTCTTCAGTTCATCTCCTTCATTGCACTAAAAGTGCCAAAACAAAACAAAACAAAAAAACCGAAAGCAAACATACCAACCCAGCAACAAAATTCTAACATAAGCCTTTAGCAATATGCTTAGAAGTCAGCATATATTCATATTCATCTTGTACAAGATTTGCTTAGCATATAATTTCAGAAACACTTCAACTAAGTTTTCAGATCTCCTATAACAAGGAACCTCTCTCATCTTTTCAACAGCAGGTTCCTCATCTCCTCTGGGTCCTCACTAGCAAGATTTTACTGTCCTTCTAGCCACTCTGTGTTTATAACTTGGATATTGCTTAGAGCAACATAAGTGTTCTCTAGCATGCTCCTTGCTGCCTTGTGATCCCACACTAGCAGAGGCAATTGTAACCACATTCCTCCCAGGACTCTGCTGAAGACAAACAAGCGAGGCTACTGTCCTCTTTAATACCCTCAAGCCTCTGTCCATCGACCAACCCCAAGGTCATTCCATGTGTTTGTTATGTGAGTGTCTCACTATCCAATAGTAGGAGACTTATTAGTTTCCTGTTGCGGCTATTACTGCTGCTCAGACACTTGGGGGCTAAAAATGATACAGGTGTATTAGATTGGACCTCTGGAAATGATCAATCTTTAAATGTCTCTCACTGGTCCAAAACCAAGGTGGTCGGAGTGTCGTGTTCTCTTAGGAGGTTAAATGACAGAATCCATTCCTCTCTCTTTCTAAATTTGGTAAGTATCTGCATCTGGAAATTTATGGTATTTTCCCATTTACAAAGACAGATACTGCACCACTCTGAAGTCTTTCTCCATCATCACAGCTGCATACTGTCTCATTAAACTCTGATGTTTCAGCTCAGAAAATCCAGAACAAAATCCTAACTTCGGCATTATAACTCTAACTGTATCTGCAAAATCCTTTACATATTTTAAGAAAGCTAAGGTGTTTGTAGGTTCCAGTAATGACAAAATGTATCTTTAGGGCTGTCACTATTCTATCCAGAGCAGAGAGTGACAAAAGGATGCTAGGAAGTGGGGGAATGAAACATCTGTATCAGTGGTTCTTTCTTAACCTATGGGTTGAGACCTCTTTGGAGGTTATGCAATTTAAGAGGAAATGTCAGTATGAACAAGCAAATTGTTTAGAAAGGAAACATATCCAGAAGGATCAGTAAGAGTCAGGAGACACTGTGGACACATAGACAGGGAAGCTACAATAACACTGTACACATTCCTGGTCGCCAACATTTCAAAGGACCAGTATACTAGGTTAGAAGGCAGGGAGCTCCTGGTGAATGCAGGATATTGAATGTTTTGAAGAGAAACAACATCATAAAATCTCACTTTGAGCTAACTCTGATGGTGGTACAGAAACCAAGTTGAAAGTTTGGAAAACTAAAGCTGACACACAGAGATGAATTCATCTCAGAAATGCAATTCTGTAGCTGTGTCTTAAGGCCCCTTTCAATGTAGTAAAGAGATTTTATCATTAACTAAACTGGGCAGTGAAAGGACCAAGAAAACTTACTTCATAGATTCCTCATCCCTATGGGAAAGGAAAGCCATCATTAGAATGGGTCACTATGCTACTTTCAAAATGGTTCCCTATCCTGGTCAATAGTCAACAGCTTCCTGATCAAACCATAATAATCATCTAGATTACTTAAGCCAAAGTTTCCCTCAAAACTTTGGATGCTATCTTCTTGTTCCCCAACCTCAAAGATTAGATTACCTGTCCACACAGAGCAAGTAGAAATACTAATCATCGATTCCACCATCTCCTTATTGTCAGACTCCGTGAAAACATCTAATGGTCTTGTGTTCTGTGGAGGGATCTCAAGCTTGCCATTCACCACTGCCTTCATCTGAGCTTGCTCCTCACCATTTACAAATTGCTGTGCATGAGGCTGCTGTGTTGAGACTTCTCTTTGTCCAGGAGCATCCCCTCAGGGTGGTTTATCTCTTAGGGGGTTTTGTCTCTAGCTCTGTCCATCAATGTCATCTGACTTAGGTTTTTACAAGCTGATTTTTAAATCCTTTGCCTTTAAAATCCTGCCAATATTAATAATCTGGTTTCAGATTCCTCCCTTGTACCCAAACATGAAGCCCTTTCCGTTACCAGATTTAAGTTGATGGAACGCATACCTATGTGCTGGCATAATGATAAAAAGTAAGGGGTTCCCTCCTGAATAGATTCCCAGAATTCATTTAAGAAACTGAAATCCCTTTATCAGTAAAACAGAGGTGCACTGTTACAGATAAAATCTTGACATTTCAGCCACCCGCCATGTTTCTCAAAAAGCAAATAAGCAAAGATGCTATTTTTTAAAAACTACATACTATCCAAATGCAAGGATTTTCTAAGTAAAATATCACCTGGTAAATAAAGAGTACATCCTTATTTGACTCTTTTCTATTTGGGGCCTGTTTGTATACTGAATTCTCTTAAGAGAAACAGCCTTGGAAAACTGAGAGATATTTAAAACATACTAGGAGGCCAAAAAATGAGTTTTTCAAATGACTAAGATTATTTTTTTTTTAGAATTTCAAACATAGAAAAATACTTCAAATTCAAATATTTTTAAAGAGGTATCAGCAATTCACTGATGAAATCCAAGATATACAAAGGTATATGTGACTACTGGAAGTTACATAGAAAGTATATGTCACTCGTGTCATACAAGTGAGACTAGGCCAGTGTTCAGGTAAGTGTATGACTAAGATAACCTGGGATAGAACATGAATGTTAAACCCCTGTAACAAAGATAGATTACATCCAGTATATGTTTAAATTTGTGAACTATGTATTATCATATTTTCCAGACAGCGGACCACTGAAGAAATCAGCCACAGTTCCTGCTCTTGGATTCTAATAGAATAGCCACAATGTAGATAAACCACAGTAGCAACATAATTTAAAAATTAAGTATAGACCTTCATGTTAAGAACTATTCTAAGTGATTGGTATACGTTCTTTCTTTGTTCTTACCATAATCTAAAATATCAGTGAAACAGATCTACAACTTACCAGGAATAAACTCTCTATAAGGGGTTGAAGCTAGCCTAGTACAGGGCCAAAGACCCTAGTTATTTCTAAGCACAGTAAGGATGAACTGAAGAGTTTTATAGAAGGAAGCACGAACTTCGTTAGCATTAAGAAAAATCATTAAATAGATTGAAAGTATATAGGAGAGAACCATAAATCCTGCTCAAGAAGCTTATGAATCAGTCAGGACAACAGGTCACATGCCTGAGAATCTGAGAATGATAAACACAAGAGACAGAAAGTCTGGGGAGAGATTTGGGGCACATTCAGTACAATTTGGTGATGACTGGCCATGTAGAGGCAGGTTGAGAAAGAACATTTGCTGCTGACTTTAGCTACAAGTAGATGGCAGTGACCTTAACAGGTGGAGCAGCCTGGGACAAGTTTGAATAACTGAGTAGGTATCAGGTATAATGTTGGGTACTCTGAAGAAGTAAAAGATATTTGTCCCAATGATAGCAAAGTTTCCTCTGTCTTTAAAATTCTCTTAAGTGCTTGAACAGAGGAAAATAGTGACCCAAAAAGAACACACTGAACTATGTGTGTTCCCATTGGCTGACATGCTGGAGCTAAGACCTGGCTATTCTCATGTCCTTTGATTCCAAAGACTTACTCCTCACTAAGGAGGAGCTAAGGCCTAAGAGCCACAGTTCACCTTCTGAGGTTCTCTTTGTATTGCTGGGAAGACAAGACAGCCTTTACCATTTTAGAACCCAGGACAAAAACACTGGATTTTGACAGATACTTTCTTAAGACATGTATCTATAGATTAAGAACAGATGTGCTCATGCCACAAGAAGAATGGTGACTCTGGGGAACATTAAAAAGATAAGTAAGTGAATGTATTTTAAAAATAACCAGATGTGTCACCATCTGCCTTTGCATCATTGCTATTATTAAAACATTATTTGCTGATTACCCATCAAGAGGAGATAAGACTGGTGCCCATCAGCTGGCTCAGACCATTTATCTAAGCGTATTTCTACATCCCCTCCGCATCTTTGACCTGACCTTTGGTGCTACTCTACCTACCCTATAGCAGTTCAGCTTCTAAGCACTCAGTCTCTGAGATTTACTACCAAAGGCTAAAATCAGAACACTGCATCCGTTGAAATTTGGATGGGCAAAAATGACTTCTTGAAGTGATGTTAATCTATTTGGAATTTTTGAAGGAAATGATCCTGAGAAACCAGTTGTTTCTGAGTCCATCCCATTCGAGTTACAATGAGGCCAGAAATCTGTGAAGCCTGTGACTCCTGCCTTTTCCAGTCGTGCTGCACATGTTGCCTGGTAGACCTTCAGCTATGCTACCATCCAGCTCTTGGGCTTCGGACAAATTTCATAAATAATATGTATCTTAATTTTCTCAACAAAATGAGAATAATAATATGACATGCCTTTCCAGGGCAAGAACATATGATGAGCCGAAACCAGTCTGCCAGAGCAAACACGATACTTATGAGCTATTATCATTTTCTCTCAGTTTTTTTCTAAGTATACATGACCAAAAAATAATGTAAATGCTACTGGCATTGACAGAATACTAAGTTGCCTTTACAGTGCAAGTTGGTAATGTCAGTGAAGTCTATTCCTTACATAAGTACTTGGTAAAAATCATTTTCTCGTTCCCTATGAGTTTGAAAGACCACAGCAGTTTTCCCAGCTAGCACACATCTTCAATAGCATAAAACTTAGAGTCAGACATACTACATTTAATTTCCTTAAGACAGTGCTTCAAGGGTGCCTTAGGACACTGACGTAGGATTTTTATATTCTCTAATTTTAACCAATCCACTCGTTCTTAATCAATGGCTTTCATCCACAGTAATTGATCCTCATTTGCATATCTGTGAATGGAGACTTGGAGGACTCCTTTTTGGAGTGTGCTGCTTCAAGGGGGACTTGTTAGGAATTAGATTCAGGTCTGCTTCTTACACACTCATTCTAGACTTGGTCAGTGCTTATTGGGAGGATGCACAGCAAGTGATGGGAACAGAACCATGAGAGACAATGCCAGAGAGGCATACTTTACATCTCTTCCTTTGCTAGTGTTTCTCTGCCTTCTACAAATAGCATGGTTGAACTTTAAGTAAAAGAACAGTGTTCACAGAATATTTCTGGAGAGGAGGGGATAAGTGGATGCCTCTTACCAGTGATGTAACCTGTCAGACCAACGTATATGGACTTCATACCACAACTCACTACTGGGTGTGTACGGTTACGGTGTTGGAGAGCTAACATTCCCTTTCTTTTTTGTGACACAATTAATTCAATCTAGTTCAAATGTTCTGACTAGAAATAAAATTTATAGCAAGAAAACATGTTAATTTTTATATAGCATGAACTCTGGCTTAAAATAGTGCTCAAATCCAAGAATATTTTCTAAATTAGTACATGGAATAATGAAAGGGACATTCTGCACTAATTGTCTGATTTTGGGGTGAAGGAGGGAGTAGAAGAAAACATATTCAGTCTCTAATTCTTTTCTCTCTAATTCCTTCTTCTATTCAATAATATGAGTGGCAGCTGTCAGTCATGCATAGTCATTGAAGAGGCAGCCAATAAAAATGTGACATGTCCCCAAAATGAGGGAAGATTAATGATAAAAATCTAAAAAGTAAAATAGAGACATTGAAATGCAATAACAAGAGTGTTTTGGGTCATGTGAACAGAGAAGGTCATGGGGAAAGTAAGTTCTCAGTTGAAACATGTAGGATCCGAAATGAAAGTTATAGAAAAAGCTTTGCAGTCAGAAGCTGCACAGCCATGATCACAGAGATTTGGACAAGAAAGAGTGGCCTCATTAAGTCACAAAATGAGGTCAGGGCTGACAGTGTTCTCACCTCTGATCCTAAAAATAAAAAAAAATAAATCTTTCTTTTCTTTTGTTTTTCTTCTTGTTTCTTCTTGTTGTTCTTGTTGTTCCTGTTCTTCTTGTTCTTCTTCTCCTCCTCCTTCTCCCCCACCCCACTCAGGATATGGTCTTGAGTAGTCTAATCTGTACTCTACTTCTTTCCTATGTAACTACAGATGACCTCGATCTTCTAATATACCTGATCATATTCATGTGCCAGGATTACAGGCATGCAACCACAGTCAGTTTATTTGGTACTGAGATAGAACCTTAGACTTCATGCATGCTAGGCAAGCATTCTATTAACTAAGCCATATATTCAGGTTCTGAGTTTTTAAAGTGGCTCCCTAGTATGCTGTACAATAATCACCTAGATTTATAATTACTGGCATCCTATTAGAACTTGAACTGCTGTAGGACAAATATGGCATAATGTTTGCATTATTCACACATCATTCACAAGATCCAGTCAGGGTTCCCCTCAATAGTAGGCTGCCAAATGCAATGAATGTAAGCCTTTGGTAATGTGAGAATCAGAGATAGTCTAGGACCAAGACAGGATAAAGTCCCTTAAAATGCAGATTACATGGGCCAAAGAGACAGTGAAAGATTCTCAGAAAAGGCTATGGTTTGAAATTAAACCATTGACAGTTTCTTCCATGACACAACTTATTTTGACTTTCATTTTCCTTCTCTAGTAATATATAAATCAGAAACATATGAAAATGTTCAATATATATCAAACATAACATACAATAAGGAATTTGTGAGTAACACTGCCTTGAAATCACAGTAATAATATGAATTTTATTCAGGTAGTTTAAACTTTTTCAAATTGCTTTTATACATATTACTGTATTTCCACCTTTGTTGACTGTAGGAAAAAAAAACATTTCTAGTAATTTCTAGTAGTAAAATCTAAAATATATATATATATATATTTCTAGATTTCCTGGTTCTTCTGCTCTTAGAAAAATTAAGTAATTTTCTTGAACCTAACTTAGTAATGTTGGGGAAAACAAACATTTCAAGTATCAAAAGATCCCATATAAAATTTACAATAGAACTAGACATTAGCAAGCACTAAGGTCATTAAGAATTTGGGGACATTAACACAGAAGTGGCTAAATGATTTGTCGTATATTATATGGTACTCAGGGGACAGACCTGAGACCATGCTTATTTCATCCCCTGTTGCATTAATCATTATAAAGGCTGAGACCTTGGTTTATAATGAAGTTAGCATACGCACACTGAACCTTAGAACGAATTACAAGCAAAATAAAAATGGGAAAAGTGGTGCTAATGAGAAAACAAGTTTTCCCAAGGATTTTTAATTATTTTATGAAATATTTGAACATTATTTAGAAATATAGGTTGGTTCTTACTTCTGAAATAAATAATCTACAGTCAAATAAAGTAGCTTTCTTAATTTAAAGTTGTTATGTCCCAAGGGCAGAGAAAGGCAGTTAGAAAAGCCATTAAAAATAAAGACTAAGGAGCTGGAGGGAGTCAGTGGTTAAGATCATTTATGTAACAAGAGCAACCCAAGTTCAGTTACCAGCATCCATGTAAGAAGCTGGACATGATTGTCCGTGGGCCTAGAACCTGATATAATGTACCTGATATAATGTGAGAAATAAACAGAAGAATCAGTGGAGTTTACTGAATGCCTGCACAGCCAAAAGGACTTTAATTTAGGTTTCTATAGAGACTCTACCTTTAAAAGATAGGGTTAAGTGAGAGAAAGGTGATTACTGACTTCCTCCTCTGGTTTATGATCATGCACACAGGTACATGCATCCCTAAACACATGAACCTACATCACACATACACTCATACAGAGAGAGAGAGAGACAGACAGACAGAGACAGAGAGACAGACCGAGACAGACCGAGACAGAGACAGAGAGAGAGTTAAGAGAGTGAGATTCAATACCAAACAGTTATACCTCTGAGTGAGAAAAATTAAGGGAATTTTGAACCAAGAATTTCCATATCTATAAAGGGATATAACTGTTAACTCACTAAAACTACTAAGAGAACCCAGGGGTTGCCATGAGGTAATGGTCCTCCTGTGTGAACTTCTCACGGTCAGTGTAGCCACAGTTGTCAAGTAGAGACTACAGATGATGCAGCATACGATCATTGAGACAAGGGAACCACACACAGCAGATGTACATTCCCTCAGCTTTCCATCAGGATCATTCTGCAAATCATGGAAGTGAGCAGCAGAACGCAGGGAAGGGAAGTCTTAGTGAGACAGAGGTTGAATCTTCAGCATGGTGTAATGTGAACAAGAGAGCTGTATAGAGAGGAGACTTCCCAAACCTATAAAAGAGTCCATTTGATTCCCTGGTTGAGAACTAAAATTACAATACACAAGCAAATCATTCAGAACTGGCAGAAAACAGCCAGGAGATTTGAGCAGAGCTGAGATTCTAGAACCTGCAGAGAATACCAAGGTCAATGTATTCATTCATCTTCCTGTAACACAAAGTACTGAGTTAATGCTTTCCCATAAGCACACTACTGTTACAGAATCCACTATACAAATGTATACCAAACTTGATGGGAAAGTTCAGAGTTAAAGCTACTATAATAAAAGATGTACTTTTAAAAATTATTCTAAAGCTTAATATTTTATATATTTCTTATTCCAATAATAATATTATATTCCTTTTAGAATTTTATATTATATATCTTGATTATATAAGATATATTCCTCACTTGCGGTGGTTTGAATATGCTTGGCCCAGGGAGTGGCACTCTTAGGAAGTGTGGCCTTGTTGAAACACATGTGACCTTGTTGGAGGAAGTGTGCCACTGTGGGAGTGGGTTTTTAGACCCTCCTCCTAGCTGCCTGGAAGATAGTCTTCTTCAGTCTGCCTTCAGAACAAGCTGTAGAATACTCAGTTCCTCTATCACTATGCATACCTGGATGATGTCATGTTTCCCACCATGATGATAATGGACTGACCCTCCATTAAGCCAGCCCCAATTAAATATTGTCCTTCCTAAGAGTTGTCTTGGTCATGGTGTCTCTTCACAGCAATAAAACCATAACTAAGACACCACGTCTTCCCCCAATTCCTTCGAGAATCTCCCTTCCTTCCCCTTCTACTTCATGTTCTCTTCTTTGTTTGTTTGTTTGTTTGTTTGTTTTTAGTGGAGACTACCTCACAGCAGATTTCCTGGTTCTTCTGCTCTTAGACTCTTCCATCTATACCCTTCTATGATTTTCTTGAGCTTCAAATAAGGGGTTGTATTGTAAATATATTAGTTAGGGACAGACACTACATGGTCATTGATCTCTGTGTTTTGACCAGTTGTGGATTTCTATAATGATCTCAGATTGCTGCAAAAAGAAGCATTTTAGATGAAGGAGTGAGAAAATTCCTTAATATGATTAAAGAAAGATTCATTTTCTTCCAAATTCTGAAAGAATTTACAGTTTTCTACACAGATATCATTCATTGTGTCTCATCTATACTTACAATTTAAAATTGTTTACTTGATTAGTCCTGTCCAAAAAAAAATCCCTTTGAAATAAGTAACATAAAATATATAGATGAGACATTACTAGTTTATTGTTGTTGACTTGGAGTTAAAACTTGGGGTTCTGGGCATCTGAACAATAGACCAATTAAAGAGTTTAGTAACAGTAAAGAACAGAGAAAGGAGATTTACTCAATGGCTGCACTGGGAAGTGGAATATAGAGTTTCTGTGGTCCTCAGACAGCTATTAACATGAGGTTTAGGTCTAAATAGAGGGTTAAAAATACATGTAATTAAGCAGTCCTGCTCAAGGTATGGTCCTATTCTTCAATGGCTCACCATTGTCTGGCTACAGCCAGTCCTGCAAACAGTCTACGTGAGGGTCTCTGTCTTAGTCAGGGTTTCTATTCCTGCACAAAACGTCATGACCAAGAAGCAAGTTGGGGAGGAAAGGGTTTATTCAGCTTACACTTCCACATTGCTGTTCATCACCAAAGGAAGTCAGGACTGGAACTCAAGCAGGTCAGGAAGCAGGAGCTGATGCAGAGGCCATGGAGGGATGTTTCTTACTGGTTTGTTTCCCCTGGCTTGCTCAGCTTGCTTTCTTATAGAGCCCAGGACTACCAGCCCAGGGATGGTACCACCCACAAGGGGCCCTGTCCCCCTTGATCACTAATTGAGAAAATGTCTTACAGCTGGATCTCATGGAGGCATTTCCTCAGCTGAAACCCCTTTCTCTGTGATAACTCCAGCTTGTGTCAAGTTGACACACAAACCAGCCAGTACAGTGTCCCAGCATAACATTCCTAAATAATTTTTAATTCTTTGAGGTTCTATCACTTCAATAGTTTGATAGCACTGGTATATCTCTTTAAAATATCTTCTCTCCTATCAGGAAATTTAAACTACATTAATAATATGAAAATATAGAATTCCTTCTTAAAGAAATCTTACTAATATAAATAATATGCAAATATCATTTAAGTTACAGGAAGAAATACAAAGGTTGTGCTAGATAATATTGAGGCTAGAAAATAACTAGACAATTATTATTTCTTGCAATTCCTCACTTTTGTGTAATGATGTTGATAAAAAAATACTTAAATGTTAAAACTTTAATTCCAGTGGTTACAGGATGGAGGGAAGAAAAAAAAAAGGAGATTCATCTGCTATTGGCTGAAGATGACAACTAAGTATAGTTTCACCTATAAAAAGCATGTAGACACTTAGACTTTAAACCCAGCACAGGTGACTGCCAGACACCCTTGTTCTGTCTCCATAGAAACTTTCCAATCTACTACTTCCAACCAAGCCCTGACGACAACAACAACAACAACAACAACAAATGTTTCTTTTTATTTAAAGACTTTCCCCCCAAACCTCAAAGTCCTCAGCACTCATATCTACAGCTAATACAGATTGTGGACTTGAGGAAAGATCCTTCCTTTCCCTCAAACTTATTATTAAAATACTCTTATACTTTGAAGCTACAGACATCTCACTGCTGTCTGGCATCCATGTTAGTAACTGCTGGGATTTACATCTGGACGGACCCTTCTCTAACCAGCATTTGTAGTGAGTGGTCCAGACAACTTCAGTCTCAGGAGTTTTAGTTTAATAATGGTATCACCAATATTCCAGGCTATAAAGTGAGTTTCTTAAACTCAGTGGTGATGAATGCAAAATTAGAAGTAGGTTTACTTGATACTTATTCAAAGGTTCTTTTCTCTGTGCTCCTAAGTACCAAGTAATCACCACAAATAGCAGGTTTATGGGAATGTTGAGGTAGCTTTCAGTTGAAACATTACTATAAGAGTAAAAATAAATACAGTTGACAGTGACTTTTCCCACTGAGAGTTTGGAGCTAATCTTGAAAATAGATGCATAAAATGAAATTAGATATTACTTTCACAAATCCCTATGTCTTAGGGCTATAGAGTGGGCAACCTCTACAATATTCTTTGGAACTTACATAGATTGATTTTAGTGAAAATATCTCACAAGTCTGGATGATATGTATTGCAGTGATACAAACTTTAAAAACATTTTAATAGTAATCAAATTTAAAACAACATTACAGAATTGCTTTTAAAATAGTGACATAGATTATTTTCCACAATTTTTTTACTTGCTAAAAAGATGTCTTAGTGATATGCTTATGTTTCACTTTTTTTTTTAATTTAAGTAGCCAAAATTAAACCAAACAAAAAAACAAAACATATGCAAATAAGCAAAGGCCTCATTGTGCATTCTTATTGTGCTGACACAAAGTAAGAGAGACCTTAGATTTGCTACAAGAAAGGACTGCACAGACGGACTCTGTAATGCATGCTTTATTCCTATGCATCTGCATAATCATATATTATTGAAGGCCATTTTAACAAACAAAAGATAAAGGATTGAATTGCATTGCCAGGAACACAGAACAAACGCTTGAATGTTCTAATACTCAATCGCAGTAAAGGCGCAACCATCCCCAGTCTCCTCACAACTGCCTTTTCATTCAACCACATGCAATAAACTTCTAATAATTACTCATCTGAAAAAAGGAAGAAAAGAAAAACCTTCTAAAACACTGAATCCAACCCTTCGTGGCACTTAGCATCCTTCTCTAAAGGAGAAGCTTTGCATTTTTCCTCCAGTTTATAGAGGAGCCCTTTCTAGTTCTTCATCGTGGGAAACCAAAAACAGCCATCTTGTGACTCTCATTAAAATCTTTGAGAACAATGCAGAGGAAGCTGGAGGTAGATTATGTTTGAAAGGATTTGAATCAATTGTTGGGTGTCTCTGCTCTTTGCCACCATGGGCAGATTTCAGTGCACAACTGTGGTTTTAAAAGATACAGGGGACAGTTACAAAACAAAGTTATTGGAGATGTGACATACTTTTGCCTTGTGTCTGAAAAACACCATCCTTTCTCGCCTGATTGTCCCCCAGTATGTCTTCTCCTCTGTATGCCCCCATCTTTTACCAAGGGAAGGCCCACACATTCCTCACAACCTTAGCCCCAGCTGCTGAAATCTCTCTACCATAACAGCTCACCAACCCAGTCTTAGCAAGCTGTATACCTGTCAAGGGATCAGAAAATATTTGAAAATGCCTTTAATAAAGTATCAGAGAACCAAGAAAAGTACATTTGGCCTCACAAAATCTTATGACAATGATATGCATCAAACCCAAACCAAGTTTACCTGCTCTGCAAAGACTTACCCTATAGCCCAGAGCCAGTTAATGTTTTCCTCACATCTCAAAACTGGGTATTCCAGTGATCTAATTTGATGAATATTATACCAGCTGTGTTGTGCTCCTTAGCTGCCCATTGCTAAGAGATAAATGAACTTATATAGAGAAAATGTAGGGTAGAGGTCATATGGTAGGGACTCTTAGACCACAGCAGGTTTGTGCATAGATTTGGAGCTATGGCAAAGCAGTACACCACAGCGGGAACCAATAGTGAGGGAAAAAGAAGCTGTTTTCTTTGAACAGTGCTAAGGGAGGAAAAGAAGTGGGGAATTCTCCCCAAGTCACAATCGTAGGACCAGGCCTTCAATCTCTAAGACTGGGGAACACTGAAGAGCTGTACAGTGCTGAATGTTCACATGTTCATGGTAAGAGTATTCATAACCCCATTACTCCATCAACAATGTCAGCATTTCATTACAGTCACAAGGCACCCATAAGGCTCAGTTTTGGGTCACAATATCCCCTTGGATCTGGTTAGTTTTATGTCAGTTTATCACAAGCTAGAGTCATTTGGAAAGGACTCGCAACTGAGAAACTGACCCTATAAGATTTTCACTTGAGCAAACCTGTAGTGCATTTTATTGAATTGATACAGGGGGGTGCAGTTCAGTGGAGGTAGTGACACCCCTGGGCTAATATTGGTATATAAAAGCAGGTAGAGCAAGCCAATATGCAGCACTCTCCATGGCTTCTGCTTCAGTTTCTGCCTCTAGGTTCCTGCCTTCAGTTCCTGCCCTGACTTCCCTAGAAGATGGACTGCAAGCTCCAGCTCAAATAAACTTCCTCCCCATGCTGCTTTCTGGTCATAGTGTCAGATTATAGCAACAGAAGCCCAACCCACCTTTTAAAGGCACATCTCCTGTAATCTAACTTCTTTCCTCTTGCCTTATATTCAGAAGGTTCCAGCGCCTCCCAAGTGCCACAGGCTTAGAACCAAGCCTTCAACCTATGGACCTTTAGGGAACATTTAAGAGTCGTTCAGTGGAAGATGTTTACATTTTCAAGGTAACGACATCCATGATCCCCCCACCCTACCTCCCTATTGCTTCGTTGAATGGTGTCCATGTTCCTTTGCCTTTACAAGGCATCCATAAAGCTGTTTCAGATCCCAAACTGTCTCTCATCCCTGGCCTTACCTTACTCATTTCCTGTCACACTTTTTCTCAAGGGTCTTTGTCTATTTTTCAATAGAAATTTGCTTGGCTCTCTCTTACAAGTCGCTCTAATACGGTTCAACAAGCAGGCTAAACAAACCATCCTCTATGGATCTTCTTTTGCTCCTCACCTTGCTGAAACATTTTTTAGTATTTTTATGATTCTGCCAATGTGCTCTCCTGTTCATAAACACATTTTTGTGCACAAGAAATCCACTGGACACATTCATCAATATATCTACTTAACTATTACCAATTACTTCTAACACTCCAGACATCATAAGAGACAGTCTGCCCTTACCAAACCCAGTCTGGAATTCTAAATATGTCTAGCTATGAGTATTTATTTAGAGCATTTATTAGGGCAAGTATTTATTTAGAGTCCAATAAAGTAAATAAATTGTACTTCAAATATAAAATGTGGTTGATGTTTGTTGAACTTCAGTTTATTCATAGTATAAAATAAGTTCCAGATAATATTAATATTAGTTCCAGCTAATAATAGTATTAAAAGATTATGAATATCATTCACTAAGGATAATTTATGTTTTTAAAAATAATGATCATAGCTTATCTTTGAGCATTTCATATTTTGGGGTAAATATGTTTTCTTAAATATCCTCAAATTACAGAAAATGCCAAATGTCTATCTTCCGTATCCATGTCCAAGTGTTTATTTGTGTGGTTTCCTAAGGGAAAGCAGACATGCTTTACTGTGGGTTTAGACATAATCTTGGAAGGCTATAGATACTAATGGAACATAAGGATGAAAACGTTCAAAACTCAGCATGAAAGGAGAATTGCTAATATTTCAGAGCGCCAGCTATGAGCGGAAGACCATGTCAACAAAAGGTGCTTGCTGTTAATGAAGTAGAAGACCAGGAACTAAACCACCAACCAAGGAGTACACATGGAGGAACCCATGGCTCCAACTGCATATGTAGCAGAGGATGGCCTTGTTGGACATCAATGGGAGGAGAGGCCCTTGGTCCTGGGAAGACTCGATGCCCCAGTGTAGGGGAATGCCAGGGCAGGGAGGCAGGAGTGGGTGGGTGGTTGAGGGAGCACCCTCATAGAAGCAGGGAGAGGGAGAATAGGATAGGGGGTTTCCAGAGAGGAAACCAGGAAAGGGGAAAACCATTTGAAATATAAATAAATAAAATATCCAATAAAAAAAGAAATAGAAAACCAGATTTCCAGCCTGAGAAAACCATGACTCCTCTGTCTATGGAAGACATATTCTTCTAATAAGTAATTTGACTCTTTGGTCATATGGCAACAAAGTCTGAACGGTAAGCTTCACTTGTAAAAGGCCACTCCGGAGAGCATTCTCCCACACAGAGAAAAGGAGGTAGCTCACTCTTCTTTTCCACACACCAGCCCAGCAATTTTTAGATGGAAAATTGCCTATATTTCAGAAAACATAATACTATGCTTACAAAACTTAATGACAGGCAAACCCCAAAGACTTTGAAATTGGATTTCACTGAGATAAACATGCAAAGAGACCACCTGCCTGTCAGGAGCCTTTCTCAGCCTGTAGTCCCTTACCTCCTTTGCAGTATTCCCTAAATGGTTCCTTTTTCACTTCTCCAGCAGCCTCCTCCTCAAGCCTTGCTATGGCTTCCCAACAGGCATCTGTAATCCATTATATTTCATTATTCACAGTCTGCTTCTAGGCAGGAGGCCAGGCAGTTCTGGCACTCTCAACTGGGTATCAGTTGGACTTCCTCAAGTTTATTTAAGAAAGGGGTATATTCTTTAGTGAGCACATACTAAGCCCCAGAAATTAGAGAACCCCATAAATTGACATGCCAACGTGATGTCAATAAAACCAAGCTTGAAAGTTCAGTATTCTTGGGGTTTGGGGAAATTTGACTTTTCTTAGGTGGAGACTGGCCAGCTACCCCAGGGGTCACAAAGGAGAAGGGAGAAGGGGGTACAGGGACAAGGAGAAATAAGGGCACTCACTGTGTTTTCAGAGGATAATACACTGGGTTTTGAGTGTGTGCAAGCGTGCGTGTGCATGCGTCTGTTTAGCAATAGATTTTTTTTTCCTGGCATGTTCTGGAATTCTCTCTTTCAAATATTAATTAGGGAGCGAAATCATTGAAAGGCAACATTTCTTTCCAATGTTGTTTTTAAAATATTGACATAATGTAGAAGGTTCTGTCTGAGGTAAACAAAATTTTAATGAAGGCATTAAAGACACTAAGTCAGGAAAACACGCTTCAAGTCTAGCAAGCTTCAGTTAGTTTCAGACTATTTTGAGCATCTACCTAGCCTTTTTTGTCAGAAAAAATGTTTAATCCCAAATCTGTTGTCAGAGAAACAATTGCTAGGAATCGCTCATTCTCCCACTTTCTCTATTCCTCTTTGGATTTTTTAAATATTCTTGAAGACAGTTTGCTATGGTTCAGATATGTGTTGAAGTGTTGGTCCCTACCCAGAGGATCTAATCATTCAGAGGTATCTATATTTTGAAGTTTCTTATCTAATCATCGTAGTAATGTCCTGATGAACTTATACTGTGGTGGTGGCTTACAGAGGTGATAGAAAGGAGGAATCTGGGCGCACTGGGGAGAGGACCATCCTGAAAGATTCCTTACTCCCATATCACCATTAGCTGAGCAGCATCCTGTGCTACATTTTCCTCCCATCATGGTCTTTTGTCCGTTTGCAAACCCAGAGTACAGAGAAACTGTTGGTACTGTGAGCCAAAAGATCTCTTTCCTCTAAAACTGTTCCCTGTGTATAGTGTGTGTGTGTGTGTGTGTGTGTGTGTGTGTATGTGTGTGTGTGTGCGCACGCGCGCGCGTGGGTGTGTGTCGTTGCAAAATGAAAACTGAAGAACGTCGGATTAATATTCAGGAGACATATTTACAACTAACAGACCTCAGAGGTAAATTTAAAAGTAAAATCATTATTAGCTACACAAAAAGCTGTTTTAAGCTGGGCAGTGGTGGCACACGCCTTTAATCCCAGCACTTGGGAGACAGAGGCAGGTGAATTTCTGAGTTCGAGGCCAGCCTGGTCTACAGGCTACAGAGTGAGTTCCAGGACAGCCAGGGCTACACAGAGAAACCCTGTCTCAAAAAATCAAAAAACAAAACAAACAAACAAAAAAGGCTGTTTTAATACCTTTTCATTTCTACAAATTATAGTTCCTTCATTTATTTTACTTTATATCAAAACAAGTTGATTTCCCTATAATACTTTTAATTTAGTTTAGCTAGGATTTGATAAGCATTTATCAGACAACTAGCACCAACTGTTACTTGTAGGTTTGTTTTGCTATTATGCTGGCCATTATCTTTTAAAACTTCAACTATTTCAAACCCAGATTTCCTGATCTGTGAGTCATATGACCTCTGCTGTCTCTCTCTCTTAGCTTTAAAATCCTATGAAAAGAAGGATGTTCTCCCAGGGAAACATGAACAAACATCTCTAGCCCAGATGGGACAACAACAGGCCAAAGCAAGCATTCCGTCCACATCCATTTTGGTAAACTAATGTGTTTGTTGGGGCTACTTGCAGAAACATGAGTGACTCACCAGCTCGTTACATCACCAGGAAGTCTCAACCCAGTGTGGGCATTGACTCATGAAAGCCCCATCACTGAAGCTGGAAATGTTAACAGCCCTGTTTACATGAACTCAGAGCTGGCTGACACTGGATTGATTTGTTCATCCTGTTGTCCTGACTAAGGCTATGGGAACAATCCAGCGCGGTAGAAAGAAGTCCTGCGTCTCTGTCCTCTGTGGCTGCGGCTGTGGCTCTGGGAGGGATGTGGGACATGTGAGGGGAAGTGGCCTCGTGTCTTCCCACACAGTCTGACAGGCAGGTGGGGGCTGTGGGAAGCTTCCAAGACACCACCTGTGGGTGGTGGAGGGGGCCATTCCCGGGGACCACACTCAGCAGCTGTCTCCTTGGGTTCTCTAGCCCTAGGCACATGCAGACACCACTAGGTGCCGCAGACGGGCTAGCCGAGTGCAGCTGGGGTCCTGCCTGGACCTGGTCGGTGGCTTGTGTGCCAGGCTAGCTGCTTTGGCTTGGGTGAATGGGTACTGACTGGAAGCTCTGAGACTCTGGACGCTTTCGGTGAGAGATTAGACTCAGCTCCTTAATCGAAGGCCGGATCCCTTGCTTCCCACAGCGGGTCAAGATGAATAGACAGTCCATAATTTTAAGACATTTATTGACATCGTGATGAATAGCGCGGATGAAATTGTACACCCCCCATCCCCCAAGCCCTCTGGGAGAGGCAAGGCAGATATAGTAACTGGGAAGGGGCGTGGCTAAGTCTCTAGGTGTCTCATTAATCTGGGGATGGCTTTGGGTTTTGTGGCCATGCCTCTACCTGAGGGGGGTAGGTCAGGGGTCTGGCAACAGGTCCTACAAGACAGACCTCATGAGGGACGTCACCTGACAAACCTCTCTACAGGAGGCTGTGGGGGTTGTACTTGATAGGAGCCAAAAGGAACTCCTGGGAGCGTTGGCAAAACCCTTGTGGGTTGCCCCACTGAGTCGCCTGGAGTTTTAGGCTGCGCTCCACCGTGTGCCAGACTGCCTGTCACAGACCACTGCCCCACGTAAGGCTATGAGACAAGGAATTCTATGGGTCACTCCAGCTGTTTGTTCTGCCCCATGATAATGGTGGTTATGTTGTGCCCAGGATGTGAAGCATACATTCACTTCAAAACCATGAAAGGACTTGGAAATATCAATTAGAAGAATTAAATGATGGGTTGGTCACTGTGTTGTATCTAACAGTAATGCACTGAGTGCTCCCTTTCATAGTCTAAGCCTGGACTAGTGAGAAATTCATCTTACATATAATGATACAACATATTCTGTATTAGTTAATGTACTAGTTGTCATGACAAAAAATGACAAGAGCAATTTAAAGGAGAAAAGATTTATTTCCACTCACACATCTTGAATACAGTCCATCTTGTCAGGAAATTTATTGTGTCAGGAGCTTGAGGAAATTGGTCATTTCAAGAAGCATTATCAGGAAAGAGAGTGATGAACATCCATATTCAGCTCACTTTCTCCTTCTCATGCTGTCTGTGACCTCAGCCTAGGGAATGGTTCCACCTATATTCAGGGTGGGTTTTCCCATTTCAATGAATCTAGATAATTTCTCACAGCCATTACCATTGCCAGAGCTAATCTAGAAAATTCTTCAGAGGTGTGCTTACAGGCTAACCTAGCTTAAAAAGTCCCCCACAGTCATGTCCAGAGACTTATCTTCTAGAAAATTCTTGATCCTCTAAAGTTGACAGTATTAACCATCACAACTTCACCTGACCTGCTGCAGAAGCAGTCAAGCTGGGTAGAAGAAACAGTTCTTTCTTTATGGCTGATATTACAGGGAACCCAAGGGTTGTATTGAAGTTCTGATACTCTATATTCTAAAAGCGTTAAAGAGAGCCTGTACATACACACCATCAATAGCTCAGCGGTATACACTGCTAATGGTTTGTTTGCTACACATTAAACTTTAACCCAAGCAGCATCTTGAGAGGAGGGCAGACTCAGTGGGCTTTTAGGAGTGTGTGAACAAAGATATGAGGAGGAGGGAAAAGCAGGAAAAGAAAATGAGCCAACATTCTTCAATCTGTGACAATCTGACCATGTGTCCAGAGAGATGATACTACATCTTGGAATAATGGCTAACTTTGTTCTAATTTCCTATGAAAGGTGGTAACTGGAGATGAGAAGAGGAAGGCAGATACTTGGGGATATTGAGCCTCTGCTTTTCCAGGCTGCTTGCTGTTCTCCGAATAAAGCACAGCTTGAAGATACAACTCCTGTCTCTGCTCGTTGACATTTGTTGTGACAGGAGACATGAACTCTGCTATTCTGAGATACAACCTGTTTTATGTTTTGTTTCTCTCTCTCTTTTCTATTCTTATTTATGACGAATGCCTTTTATGAGTTCAAGGATAAAAATGATGTAGAACTCTAATGAAATTTAAGATCAAATAATGTTATAATATCTTTCCTATAATATAATGTTTGTGACCCCCTCAGGTGTCTCAGGGTACTCTCATTAATAGCATGGCTGTACACTGCAGGAGTACAGTCTACACAGGCTGATGTTTCAGATTTTATCTGCAGCTGTTTGTCAGCTGGGAACTTCAGAATAAAATAATTTCTACCTTTGTTTTTTCGGTCTCAGTACAAAGGAAGACAATGTCATTTAATAATACTATAAAGTGTACTTGTGAGGGTTAAACTTGACTGGATCTAGAATCACCAAGAAGACAAGTCTCTGGGCCTGTGTATGAGGGATTTTCTAGATTCGGTCAACTGAAGTTAAGACGTTTCTAAGTATGGGTGTCACCATTCCAGGGTCTGTGGTTTAAGAGTGTTTAAGAAGGGGACATAAGGAAATGACATAGACTCAAGTTACAGCCTTCTGTTCATGTCATCATGCCTTCCCTGCCACTATGGGCAATAACCACAAACTTAATAAAATGAGTAGGCAGTACACTATGGGCCCATGTAGCCTCTTCCTTCCATATAATGCATTCTTCCAGTACTTTGACACAGCAGGGGAAAGAATGACTAAGACAGTACCATAACACTTAAAAACAGTGCACAACAGAACGGCTCAATTATTTTGGGAAATAATTCTGGGAACCCTGGTAAATAAAGCCATACTTCAGTTGCATTTAACTCATATAGGTCCGAGGTATTAAGAAAGTGGAAAATGAATCAGAATATGTTAGAAAGTTATTATAGCCAGGCAATGGTGGCGCACGCCTTTAATCTCAGCACTTGGGAGGCAGAGGCAGGCAGATTTCTGAGTTTGAGGCCAGCCTGGTCTACAGAGTGAGTTCCAGGACAGCCAGGGCTACACAGAGAAACCTTATCTCGAAAAACCAAAAAAAAAAAAAAAAAAAAAGTTATTATAGTTACAAATTTATCAACACACTTTTAGGCATGAGTATTGTGGTCTTATGAAGCAACTATACTGATCTACATAATGGCTAAAGTTTGAAGAATTCATGCTCTGTCTAAGCTGACATCTAAGCTTTTAATTCTTAGCATGCTTACCCTCTCTAAGCCTCATAGGTTAATTAAGTGATGTATATAAAGCACTCACCAAAGCAAACACTCGGTAAATGACCTAAATTTTTTGAGCCATCATCTCTGTGTTGCTCATTTTGAAAGATAGTGCAAGGACATAGTTGTGTGCCTTCTCATAGAATAAAGGAATACGACTTGGTTATGCTTGTGAGTGAGTGCTAATTTTGCTCTGTATCCCAAAGCAATTCTGACCTTATTTTAGATAAGGAGAATGTAGTACATGGTTAAAATCTTCTAGTTTACAGTTTTTTAGATTATGGATTTTGCTCTCCTGACAAGGTTCCAAACTGGTTGCTGCATTTGGTGGTACCTCTGGTGCTGGTGCTAGAGATAAAATACACTTAAGGTTTCACTATGATGCTTCCTGACTGCCCTAATGCAGCCATTCTCAACCTGTGTGTTGCCACCCTTTAGAACCTTTTTACATCCTTCCATGGGGGTTGTATATCAGATATCCTGCATATCAGATGTTTACATTATGATTCATAGCAGTAGCAAAATTACAGTTATGAAGTAGCAACAAAACAATTTATGATTGGGAGTCACTGCATCAAGAAGAACTATATTTAAGAGTCACAGCATTAGGAAGACTGAGAACTATTGGTCTCATGAGTATCATTTGTTGGTTCAAATAAATGCATTTAAACATTGTGCAGGCAAAATCAGTTTTAAATGATCACATAATACCTCACTATTGAGAAAATAGTAACATATCTTTGATTAAATCTTACCTACAACCAACTTGGTTATTTTTAGTTAAATTGGGATCTGTGTGCATGTGTGTGTTTGTTGGTTGGTTGGTTTGTGTATATGTGCACATTTTGAGTTTATGCATATATTCAATAAACATCAGTAGTATTATTTTGCTTTGTAATCATTATTTGTATTTTTAACCTGTATGAAAGTATCATAGATCTCCATTTTTGTATGTTTATAGCTTCCGTGTGTGCTTGTATATGTCTGAATATATACATAGATATGTGCACATATACGGACTCTAACATGTATGAATGCTGATATGCATTCCTACTTTGGTTTTCTTTATATTTCATTAATTATGGTTTTTGTTGTAAGAAGGTGTTGGGCAGTTATGATAGCTCAGTGGGCATATGCATTTGCATGCTGGCATGACTAACTGAGATCAATCTCCTGATCTTACAAGGTTGCAGGAAGGGACAGACTCCCAAGAGTTCTCTGACTTCTGCATGCCTGAATGCATGTGTGTGCACATGCATGGGTGCCACACACACAAACACACACACACACGCACATGCACATGCATATGCACACACAAACACACAATAAAACAATTAAGGATTTTCATACGAGAAAAAAAAAACAATCAATAAATCAGTGTTTTAAATACTTTGTTTTGTTCATTCTATTTTACTATGAAATATTAACCTGGGTGTTTAATGTGCTATTTGTAGTCACACATAAGTTATAGCTAAATATAGACATAGGCCTATACATATAGCTTAGTTTACTTACATGTATTTAGTTTAGTCTGTGAGATTAAAAACATAATGATTCTTAAATCTATTTCAATGGTTAATATATTTGTGTATCATCAGGGATTGGTGAGATCATTTCTGTCCACACTAACGATTTCTTCTTCTCATCCAGTAAGCACAGTACCTTGACTAGGCACAGACAATGAATTGTCTTCCACAAATTTTTATATTCTGTTGTTAGAAAGCCTTAAAATTGGCCTATTTATGCTTTTGTGTTCAATAGTGTAAAATTTAAGTCAGTTTTCACAAAAATTCATCGAGCTTTTGAAATGTAGTGACATTTAAAAGATGTATCTAACTGCCGATTGTTTTAACTTATTTATTCTAAAATAAGGCATGTCCTTTTGAGAGAAAGTTTGTTAGTCAGTCACTCTGTTTGTTTATCTATCTATATCTATCTATCTATCTATCTATCTATCTACCTACCTACCAACCTATCATTTTTCTTTCTTTTAATTGGAACAAACAACTGAGAGAAATATTGTAATTGAGTCAAGGTTTATTTGCACTCGATGTTTTCCTAGGATTCAGCTCACAGTTGGATGGCTCCTTTGCTGTGGGCTACAGGGAAGATGGCTTCATGGCAGAGCAGGATCCTAATATGATCAAAGACAACAAGCAAGGTAAATGCAACAGGAGTAGGCCAGGGCTCGTGTGTGCTCTGAAAGATACATCATTAATGATCCCCTTTCACCTATGGCCTTCCTCTCATAGATCCACAATTTCTCAACCATCAACCTAGAGTTTAAATCTATCAATCACTTAAACCATTAATTAGATGACAGCCGTCATGACCTACTTGTCTCTGGAAAGGCCACAGCAGGCTCATCCACTGATAAACTATACTGTTATCCAGGGCTGCCGTAAGCAATGGATGATTAAGATTAAGTATTACATCGAAATTTAACACTTAAATTTTAACACTTAAAATTGTGCCCTCACTTGTTAAATCTCTAATTGCTTCACTCTCCCTTGTGAAAATATATAATTCCTAGCTTGCACTTGTTTACTATTTGTCTATATCTATAGTATTTTTAAGAACTTGTCTTTGCTTTCCCACTCTTTGTCTGGGAAAACCTCCCAAATCTTTCAAAACAAGGTTAAGTAAGGTCATGTATGCAAATATCTCAAAATCCTGCCATTTTTTCAAATCACATGAGAAATCAAATCCTACTGTGATGATGGGTATGATGGTAATATGATGATATGATGATAACAAACATGATCCGGTTCCGTGCTTCCTACCTTGAGACCACCAGCATTTAGTCTATTGTAGGGCTATCTGTCATTTGCCAATTAGTCCTCCATTTCAGTTCAGAATGCCAAATTCATGGCTATTCATCAAGATTAACAAGAGGTCTACAATCAGACATAACTTTAGAAATTATGTTGATCTTTACATTGCACGAAATATTGTAGGAATTCCTGAATAGAATCTTCTATGCAATCTGACATTTGCGCATATGTGCTTAACATTTCTCTCTTGTCCTGTGTTCTAGACCAGAAACCCTATTTTTAAAACTGTTTGCTTGGTTCTGAAGCTTCACCGACCCTCCTTCCTGTGTCACTATTCTATCATCTTTCACCCCCTAAGGAAAGATGTTCCTCTTGGACTCTTTGCCTTGACATTTATGATAACATCATCCATGGATGCTGTCCTTATGATCCTCTTTTGTTCCACAGTCTGCAGCTTCCAGACAATTTTTTATGGCCTTCTCACTCAAACTAGCTTCTCAGTGTAGCCAGCTCTAACAGTTGCCTTTAAAATCTGTTCTTTGGAACAATCGGGGTCACACAAAGCAAAGAGGACTAGTAAAGTTAAGACACAATTCCCTATTATGGATTTCAATGAATAGCCTTCATTCTATGTCTCTACCTTACCTGCCACAAAAAGAGGATTTAGATGATGAAAATAGAGACATGAGATAGAAAAGATCTATTCCAAAATGGAGTCAGTCGTATGGGAAGAAATAGGTAAATCCATGGAAATACAACAATTGAATAGCAAAAACAAACCCACTTAAAACTGGGCCAGTGGATTTGAACAGACATTTTCCAAAAAAAGACAAAAATATGACTAACAGACAAGCAAAATATTATTTAAAAATTACCAGGAAAATGCAAATAAGTCCATAATAGAAAAAGGCCTTGCATTATAAGCATTGTTTTTTTAGGCCATGTGCTGGCAGAGATATGGAGAAACCAGAATTCTTGCACACTGTAGAGAGGAATGTAAAACTGTACAGCCAGAGCAGAACAACATGGAGGGTTCTCACAGAAAAGAACTGACAATGGCACTAACGTGTGATCCAGAAATCTCACTTCTAAGTCTACACCTGGAAGAATTTGAATTGGGTCTCAACAAGACATTTTCACTCCTGCATTAGTTAAAGCATTGTTTGTAATAGTAAAGACATAGAATAACAGTGTGTCCAGATCAGGTACATGAAAATATTATTCAGCATTAAAACATAAGAAAATCTTGTTATACATAATAGCATGCCTGAAGTTAGGGGTATTATATGAGAAACAAACATTACAGAATTCAAGTTGCCAAATGACTTCATTCATGGAGCAGATGCTGCGACATGGATGAGTGTCCCTCAAGGGTCCTTAGAATGGTGCCACTGAGCACTGGTGGAGCCTTTGAGAAGGGGGATCTTGTGGCACCTTATAATTCTTCGTTGCTACAGATGTTTGTCCAGTGGGGACTCTAGAACCCAGGTTCCTCTTCGTTTGTGGCTTGTGAAGTTGGCGGTTTACTGTTCCCCTTTAGAGACCCAATATTGGATTGGAATCTCTCAAACCTTGAACTAAAATAAACCCCTGCTTTGTTAGTTATCTCAGATATTTGTTCTGAGCTAGGCAGCTGACTAAGACAATATCTAAGACAGTCGTGTTCATCAGAACAGAGTAAAATGGTCGATTGCCATTGGCTGTGGGGAGGGAAAGCAGAAACTGCCATAAAACAAGGTAAAGTTTCAATTATACAGAAGACTGGGTCCTAAGGAACAATCATAGAACATTATCACCACAGTTCACAATACTGTAATACACATTTATAAGGGAAGTAGAGCTGATGTTACAGATTCTTCTCACAGATACTGAAGAGATAGCTCGGTTGGTACAGTGCTTGGCACAGAAGCATTGAGGACCTGGATCTGTATCACCAGAACTCATTTAAAAAGCCAGGGGCCACAGCAGACAGCAGGCATCTTGTAGCTCCAGTGCTGGAGAGGACAGTACAGAAATAGGCTAATCTCTTTGGCCTGGCAGCTATCCTAATCAAATCTATGTCCTTCAGGATCAGTGGAAGACCTAATGTCAAATAATAAAGAAGAACATGATTGAAGAAGATATCTGACCCACAAGAACACCACAGATGCTCTTTCTTGCACAAGCACATAGTCGCAGGTACACATGAACCCACATGAATATTGTTATGAATATTGTCAGATAAAAACTAAACACAATGAAAGCATGATTCATTGAAAAATGCAGGTTCTAAAATAGTCACTTGTCTTAGAAACACAGTTGTACGGCAAACGATTTTTCTAAATTAGACCTGTTAGATGAAGAGAGGTTTTGACTCAGTTTTAGAAGTTCTAATCCTTGGTCACCCAGTCCATTCATTTTTAGAAGTGGAGTCTGGACATAATGGTGGGGAACTTGGCAAGAGCAGAGCTGCCTACCTATGACAGCCAGGGAGCAGAGACAGAAATCCTTATAATATCCTGCAGAGCGTAATGAAATCCTTCCTCTGCTTAGTCCTTACCACTGCAGTTTCCACCACCTACCCAAAGTGCCACAGGCTAAGGACAAAGCTTTGGGAAATTTTCAATAACCCAAATATCACTCGTAGGTGATGAGACCAGCACAAGTTTACTAGAAAGACAGTTCATTGAAGTTTACATGTAAATGTCCTCACCAGGGACTGGAGAGATTGATTGCTCAGTGGTTATGAGAACTTGCCTCTCTTGCAAAGGATTAACTTCAGTCTACAGCACCCACATGGCAGCTCGTGAACATCTGTACCTCCAATCAAGGGAATCGTAAGCTTCCTTCTGTTTTACGTGGGTACTGCATGCACATGGTGCACAGATACACATGCAAACAAAGCATCCATTATAAGAATAAACACCCAACACCCTCTGAACATATAAAGGCACAAAGACTAAGGCAGCACACACAGGCATATACAGCTCTGTCCTAGATGAGACACCAGTGCTGAAAAGAGAGGTGGGCATATTCCCCCATCTCAGATATAGAAGCAATTCCAACTGATAGACATTTGCAAATGAAAGCTTAGTTTTCTCTAGAGGAGTCTCACCCAGCAATCAAACTACTACTCTTAAGGGTAGGTCATATGCTTAGCTGTAAATGACAAGAGCAAACAAACTCAATGGCATCATTGGAGATTCCTTGCCTCACAACAATGTCAGGTAAGGAGATACACACACACACACACACACACACACACACACACACTTTGTATGTGTGTGTAAAATGTGTATTTATTCAGTGTTTTTAAGTGACTCCTGAGTGTGCCTATGAGCAGGTCTCTGTTTCTTGTGACTTCTCCTGGGCTCTTTTGCTTCTCTTTGTTTTGTCCAAATTTGATGTCTTAGTTTTTATTTAATCATACTTTATTTTATCTTATGTTATTTTATTATCCCATAGATGCTTGTTTTTTTTTCTAATGAGAGGCAGAAAGGATGTAAAACCAGATTGGAGGGGAGGTAGGAGCTCAGAGGAGTAGAGGGAGAAGAAACACATACATATATATGTATATATATGTGTGTGTATAATATGTGTATATATACATACATATATGTGTGTGTGTAATATGTGTATATATACATACATATATGTGTGTGTGTGTATGTGAAACCTATTTTCAATAAAAGGAAAAAATTAGAAAACTAGAAAAATAAAAACTGTTCTCATTAGTCCCCCAGAGTAAGGCCAGAATGATAAATACGGTTAAATGTGATTGGTAATTTATTGTTCAATGAATATGTCTACCATTTCAATGCACTGTGTTCTCTAGTTAGCATTAAGTGTCAACTTGAGCCAGCCTGGCATCTTCTGCAAAAATGAATCTCAATAGACTAATCATCTTTCTTCAGTTACTGTATTGCTACGTGACTATTAATTGCTAATTGATAAAGGAGGGAACACCTCGATGTAGGATGTACCATTTCCTGGCCATGTGGTCCTGGGATACATAAGGAATAAAACTAGGCCTAAAGCCTCAGAGCAAGCCAGGATGTGATCTTCCCCCATAGTTTGTGCTTCGAGTCCCTGTCCATTTGCACTCAGTGATGGACCATGACCTGAAAGTCTAAACCAATAATCCTTTCTGCTCTTAGTCCTCTAAAGTGCTTTTGGTCAGGGTGTTTACCACAGCAACAAGAATGAGACTGAAACTCAAAGAAAGCATGGTGTGCTGAGGCCGCAATGCCAAATAGGCCATGCATGGCCTGGATCCCACAGATGGACATTGAAATGTCTGGCATGCAGTAGAGTTAGTATCAAGGTCATTTTGTCGTTTTTCCCAGTGTGTGCAATATTCTCTCTCTCTCTCTCTCTCTCTCTCTCTGTGTGTGTGTGTGTCTTTCTCTAATGTTCTCAGGAATTTCACAAGACTTGTGCAACTGATGTAAATTTAGTCTAACACTACACCATGTAGGGTCTAAATAAACAAACCCCTAAGGAAAGCAAGTGAGGAGCAGAATAAAACACACAGGGAGGAAGGCTGAGTGTTAAAGGGACTGAGAAATAAAATGAAAGAGATGTAGAATGTGGGGAGAGAAAAAAATATATTTATGATAAAGTAAGGCAAAGAGCCTTGAAAAGTTCCCACAGGTATAGCTGGCTGACTATCATGTGATCCTAGTCTTTTAAATTAAGTTTGGGGTATCCCAGCAGGCCTAGCTCATCACCTTTTGCATATAGGTACATGTTAGCACATGGCAAATATTTTATGGAGTGAATAAGAAGCTACAACATTTTAAAGTATGTAGAAGCTGATTTTCAAAGAAAATCTTGCATGAATCACACTGCTGCCAAAGAATCAGGCATATTTTGAAGTCAGAATTCCAATGGGGCCTTTAATCATTAATTTCCTTATAAGCTTTGAAACCTTAAATAAACTTTTTTAACATGAGAATTACTCAAAAATTATAACCACAGTGCGGTTTTGTTAAGAAACACCTTGCTGTTGCTATTAAAACACAGGTTGACATCCAGAAGAAAATTATTGTAACTAAAGAAATGGGTGGAAATAAGCTTCTACAGGTAGCTTGGATGCTAGTTGATCAGTATGCCCATTTGACTGGGACATGAGGTGCCAAGACTAAACATGACTTCTCAGTTTGACTTCAAGGGGGTTTCTGGAGGAGACCAACGTTAGGACCCATGCATGGTCTCTGAAGAAAGAGGCAGTCCCACTGTGGACAGGTAACCACAGAGGATCTGAACAAAACAAAAATATAGGAAAGGGAAATGAAGCTTTCTGCCTCACTGCTTGGATTGGGCTATGAGTCTTCTCCTAATCTGAACAGTAGAAAGTCAATGTTCTCTGCTTATAGACAATAGGTCATGGCTCTAGTCAATGCCATTATTATAAGAGCTAGTTCCTTAAAGTAAATCAGACAGATAGATAGATAGATAGATAGAAACAGACAGACAGATAGATAGATAAAGCAGGTTATTATTTTATTCTGTGAGGAGAAAACAGTGTTATTTTTAATATAAGGATGTCATATATATTTATTGTATATATCAGAACAATTTAAACATGTGACAGAAGAGTGAGAGAAATTACATTGTACAAGATGATAAAGAGAAAACATTCACTGACAGATAACAACAGAAATGATCATAAGACATTAGAAATTTAAAAGTTACTGGAAAAATAATACAAATGAAACTCCAAATTCTACATGCCACCCAGGGAAAAGTCTAACACATCTGGAGAATGCAATGAGAAAGAACCAAGAGAGCCAGAGAGTGTACTGTCTAGCAATTGCGGTAATGACACCGTGAGTTTTTCTCTAGGAATAGCACAGGTAATGGAATGTCAGATGGGTTACAGTGGGGGAAACCTGGATTTCTGAAACCAGTGTATTGGGAAGAAGAAATGTAAATGCTGGGGTTTGGGACATTTTAATGATTCTCTATTGATTTTTCTCTGTTCAAGTACCAAGGGCAACTGAAATCTGATGGAGGGGAAAGATGAAAACAAGAAAGTATTGAAGGACATAAGATGGCAGAATGCACTTCCTGACTAAGAACTCTAGGATTGAATTTACATAGTATTCTAAAACTTTCAGTATATAAATGGAATAAAAAGAAAAGAATACTAAGTTAGACTCCATGGTGGGACTTTCTACCAACAGAGTCAAGGAAGAAGAAAGAGACAGAACCCATGGAGAACTTGTGTGGTAGAACAGAGTTTACTCTCTAAGAAGTAGCATCTCCCTGCTCTTCTGGGTCAGGAGTGGTAGGTCCCCATCTTGCATAGCCATCCCATTGAACTCTTTTTTTATAGTATTGAAACACTCATGTTACGAATCGATGGGAAGATATCATCCCCAGTAAAGATACTCATTCCAGCTTGTGGTCTTAAACAGCACCCAGATGCTAATATAGAACAGAAAATTATTCTGTGATATTCAAAAGGGGAAGAGCAGTTTTGCAGTCTTACTGACTCTGAAGTCATCATGTGCCCTGTACTTTATCATTTCTTCTTCCGTTCAAACATCGTAACTTCTCTTTTAAAAAGTTCTGAGACCCATAAAACGATATCCTTTAGAAAAATGTTATTAACAGTGTGCCATTAGGCCAATAAAATGCCTTGCTAATTCAGCCTCTGTTCATAATTCTATCTGATAGGGCAATGGCAGACAGAATAAATGGGGACACTGTATAGGAGATGTCACAGGCTGTGCTTACAATTTCTAATAACTAAAGTACAAGAAAGTATTTTAGTAGATCACATTGCTTCCTTGAGTCATAAAATCCATCTAGTGGGCCAGAAGCATTTAACTTTTCTGAAAGTTTAAAGGGATAAAACCAGAACAAAATGGAGTTCAACACATGTGTAGGACTAAGTTTTATTTAGAGATTTTTGTTGTTGTTGTTCTGTATACATACATACACTAATTCGCATCTTTCAACCTCATTCAGTGATGTAACAAGTAAATCAAAAGCTTTTGCTTGCTGATAAATCACTTTCCTGTCCCCACTTTCACAGTTGTCACTAGCATCCTATTTCACAGCAGATGCTTGATTTCCCTTGGAGACATTGCTTTCTTTGAATGAGTATAGCCTAGCTGGATGAAAATCCCATGCCTTGCTTCCCAACACAGAGGCTGGCAGGGATCAAATTTGTCAATCTGATACTTTTTCCTGGGACTTTGATTCAAGAACAATGGCACAAATTAAAAAAAAAAAATTAAGCTTAGTCATTGCCCATCCTTTAAGTGATGCAAGCAGATCACTCTGCTTAAGCTGTGAGCTCATCTTTATGGTTCTGGCTGCTGTAGGGTTTGCTCATCGACCACTTTCAGATCAATATTTTCAGTCCAGATTTCCTTCTTTTAATCTTTTTTTCATTTTCTCCGTTATTCTCAGAATCAAAGAAATTCAGCGTACACTTTTGTTCCTTAAACCTTGTGATTTGTGGTTTTCTCTTTCAATATTGTTAACATAAAAATGAGATTCATTGTGGTCTGATAATTTTGCCAAATGTGATGTCACAGACATTTAATTTAGACTGTTCTTCTGCTGAACAATGCACACCAGGCTGACAGTGGCAGACAGCCACATACTTCACATTCAAAATTCTTGCACACTGAGGATTTGTCAGGAATATTTTTCTTATTTTTTGAGAAAAACAAAATCAATACTTTCTATTAAATTCAAAAGGGCTTTCAGTAGTCTTGATATTTTACAGAAGTCTTTAAGGTTATGCATGTAGAAGAAAAATATGGTTCAGACAGTTTTGCTGATATTTTCATTGATTTTCATTCTACTAAAATCATATCACCCCTTGCCAATAAACTAGAGTTTTGGAACTCTTAAAATCTACCATATGAAAGTGAGATACTTAGGAGGAACCCCCCCCCCAACACATCAATACCCAGTACATCAATATCAAGAAGAAATGGACAGGATCATTAAGCTGGACATTTTAGCTACAGAAACTCAGCTCCTGCACCCTAAGTTTCAGCTCAACATACACACATGCACACATATATGTGTATACATATGCCCATAAACACACACATACATGGACACACAAATACACATATATACAAACAAAAATATCCACCCTTGTGAGGGCAAAATAGTAGGAAAATGCATAGCTAACAAATATGTAAAATATAAACATAAAACATGTCTCTCAGTAAAATGGAAAAAAGGGCAGGGAGAAAAGAAAGCACCAGGAGGGAACTGGTCAAGGAATGTTGCTCTGCAGTGGATTTGGGTAAAGACATGGGAGTCAAGGCGATGAGACCTGAGCACAATGACTAACGGCATTCAGGCAGAGGGAATAGAAATCTGAAAATGCCCAAGGGAAAGTGTGCCAAGGTAGAGGCTAAGGAAAAGAAAAGCTACCATCAGACAAGAAAGTTGGCGTCAGAGATGGCCAGAAAGCAGAGGATTGTTGATGGTCTCTGAAGAACATCGAAGCCATTGGAGAAGTTGAAGTGGATAATAGATGTGATACAAATTGACATGTAGGCTCATACTACATGAACTCTGCCTTCACCCAAGGTCGGAACCAAATGCTGAGACTGCGCTAAGCAAGGTGTTTCCACCTTCATGTCTCACTTGTAAACAACTGAGAAATCATCTCTGCTTTAAATCTAAGGTAGTTTCCAACTAAGACTTGCAAGATTACACACTGTTACTTTGTCTCTCACTTTCAGGGCTTAAATATAAGGGCCCAGAGAGTTCAGAGGGGAATAACATATGGGTCTTTTTATCCAGGGCTTCGCAGTTGTGAGTTCTGACATGACATTTGAAAGTGGAATTAAGTATGCAACAAATGCAGAAAAAGATCTCAGGGTCAAAATTACACATAGGGATTGGGGGATGTATTATGCAAGAGAGCTTTAGAGGTTCGTGCCAATTTAAGTCCAGTAAGACAAAGAAAGACTAACAAGCACGGAGTTGGAATGTTGATGCTTGCTGGTGAGAGGGAAGAATAAGACAGTATGAGAACATATCTTTAGAGTTTCAATGACGGTATGCCTTTCTCTGAAATCATCTAAATGGTCCTACTTGGAAAGAGACAAATGGCCCATAGAGTTTCCACTTAGGCTTGTTTTACCTTCCTCCAAAGACCCTGTGTGTAAGCCTGAAATTTAGGGAAACTCAAACCAGCCCTTCATTAATCAAAAAAATGTCTCACTGAAAACTGAGGGTTTAGAAACCCAGAGTCCTTAAAGACAGTCGTGATAAATCATCCCGTCTGTTCGTTTAAAATTGAGAAAGAATGGGAAATCACTCAGCTTCTGGGAATTCCTTAGGCTCCCTCTCTTCAAACATTCCCAGTAAAGAGTTCTTAACACTGTCTGCTACTTAAATGCATGGAAAAGCTTGAGAAGAGTAATCTGAATACAGTCCTTGAAACCAGGTTGGCTACGTTCCATTGCTTTCTTCTCCGTGACTCAGTTTCCTCCTTCAGAAGAGAATAAAGATCTACTCTATACAGTATTACATGAATTAAATAATGAAACAATCCAACAATACCTACAAAAATATAAGAACTTAGTGAAAATACTAAACATATAAAAAATACAGAATAATTCTAGTGAAGCCAGAATATTTGTGCCAATAGTGATTGTTCACATAAATTCATCATGTCCAACAACGGGCAGATATGCTGAGTTGTTTGTACATCTTTGCCTTCTTATGATGACAAGTAACTCAGTTACCCTCTCTTGACAGTCATTCATTCAGCTTTACTTAGTCATTGCCCCTCATGTCATTCAGACAGCCAACCCTCCTATCACCAGCAAGGTGTAAACCAGAAGCAGCTGCTTTTACCTGGTGACTACTATAAAAGGCAAGAAAAAGATGACAGGATGAATGGGATGAGGAAACGGAGAAAGGGGGATGCACTGTCTGAAGCTCTAAGGCATCACCAAAATACAGCATTTTTTCCTTGTCACTTCCAATGTCCTAGCATCCCACACAAGCCTTTCTAGGAAAAGACACAATCTAAATTCTTTCACTTTCTATATGACTTCTCTACAACCAGGAAGAATCCCTTAAAACAGATAGATTCCACTTCTATAATTACATTAATATACAAAAATATTATGATACATTATATCTAAGAATTATCTTAATGATATGTTGTACACTATTTGAATAAATATTTGCTTCTTTAGCTGATTTAGTGTTGATTCGTCTGAAGCCTCTAGGCTACCTATTTTTAGAACTGTTTCATTGGCACTATTCTTAAAACTGTTTTGCCTCCCAAGGTTCTGTGCAGCTTTATCACAGCAAGCTTGGGGCCTATATTCATGTCAGATATGAGTGAACCCATAGGTGGGCCTGTTGTTCTGTGATATAGCAAGCATGCTCCCTTAGGGAGGATCAAGTATTGAGACTGAGAAAGAAATCTGCTCCCATAAGGAGGCTTGGCCTATCTCATGTAAATGTGGTTCCTGTTGAGGTCCATGTGTTTTTCCATGTGAACTGAAGGAGAGAAAAAACTAGTTCACAAAGAGAGGGGAAGCATTTTGCAAAAGGAGAAATGTGCAAACAGCCTATGAACTCCTACTGACAGTAAGTTTCTGCTACCAATTCTTTTTCTGATTTCTGTATGCATCTTTCTCCTTATCAGGAATTTGCTTTTTTGTCCTAGGTTATTTAGAAACAGGTTTCTGTACATTGGAGAACAGAGATTAAGGGCCTATCAATTTCAGCATACCTATTTGAGGTATCTTGAGCATTAAGAGTCTCCATAAAAATCTGTGGATTCAGTTCCACATGTGGCTATTTATATAAGAGTCTTGATGTGTGCCCCTTAGCACAGTTCCTCCTTGTGTGTTTTGTGTACTAAGAGTACACATGCACCAACCCCCAGATCTGAGACCTCATCTTCTGCAGTTATTTCACAGAAGCATCTTCTTCACCTTCCTAGCAGGCTCCTTACCTGTCCCAAATTCCAACCTGATCAAAGAGTCCTATCAGCTTTCCAGCCAAAAGTCTCTGTCACTGAAGGTTTTGTCTGCTAGAGCTTACCTACCCCTGGCTATGTACCCTCGCAACAAGCAGAGAATTGATTATTTGTTGCCTAGTTCAAGTCCCTGAAGGCTCCCTAAAGTATCCTTCCTAGCAACTGATAAATGCAAGAAGATTCCAAGGTTAATGAGATTTTCCTGTTTGTTACTGGTGCTAACACTGATCTAATAATTATGAGCATTGCTTAATTTAGCCTTTTTTTTCTACTGATGATAGATGTACAGAACATGTGTTGGTAAACTGCTCACCACCACTTGTTAGAAAAGATAAGTAGATCTTCTCTGCCTACTGAGTCCTCTGGGGCACCCCCAGCTGCCCTGAGCTACCTGCTATTCCCAAGAGACCTCCATTATACTGCCACTTCTCTGGCCATCTTTATCAGACCTTCAGATTTGGAAGTATACATGTTAGATTCCCTTCCCGCACCCATCTTCCCTGCCCCAATGAAACCTCTGGGGCACCAACAGCTGCCCTGAGCCACCTGTTAACCCCAGTGGTCCTCTATTATCCTGACACCTCTCTACCCACCTTTCTTAGACTTGCTGATACAGAAAAATACAGCCTGCTACACCAGGATCATCAAGATTAGGCCCCATCCCCAAAACTACAACAGGAACATCCAAGGACTAAAGCCATCCAGATGGCTAAAGATCATGAAAAGAACACAATCAATTAAAAACCAGGGCAATATGATACCTTCAGAGCATAGCTAATCTACTACAGCAAGCTCCGGATATCCTATAACAACTGAAACATAAGAAAATGACATTAAGTCCTATCTTATAAAGCTGATAGAGGTCTAATAAAAGGTATAATAAAGAAAACATAAACTGAGGGAATTGGGAGATGGGAAACCTAGGAAAGAGAACAGAAACAACAGATGCAAGCATCACCAACAGAATACACAAGAGAGAAGGGAGAATGTCAGGCATAGAAGATACAATAGAAGAAATTGATATACCAGTCAAAGAAAATGGTTAATCTAAAAATTTCCTGACACAAAACACCCAGGAAATCTGTGATACAATGAAAAGACCTACCTAAAAATAATAGGAACATAAGAAGGTGAAGAGTCCCAGCTCTAAGGAACAGAAAATATTTTCAGCAAAATCATGGAAGAAATCTATCATAATCTAAAGGGAGAGAAAACAATAAACATACAAGAAGCTTATAGAACATCAATTAAACTGGACCTGAAAAGAAAATCCTCCCACCATATAATAATCAAAATGAAAAATATACAGAACAAAGAAAGAATATTAAACTGGCCAGGTAAAAAACAAAGACAGACACATCAAAACCCTCAGTCATTATAGATGAAAAATGAAGATATTTCAAGACAAATTCAAATTTAAATAATACCTATCCACAAATTTATCCCTACAGAAAGAATACTAGAAGGAAAACTGTAACCCAAGCAGGATAACTATATCCAAGAAAACACAGGAAATTAGTAATTCCATACCAACATAAACAAGGGAAACATGCGCGCACACACGCGCGCACACACCATTAAAATCAAAATAACAGGAAGTAACAATCACTGGTCATTAATATCAGTGTCAATGGACTCAATTATCCAATCAAAAGACACAGCAAAACCAGGATCTATCATTCTGCTGCATACAAGAAACACATCTTAGCAAAAACAATAGACATTGCTTCAGAGTGAAACACTGAAAAAAATTTCCATGCAAATGGACCCAAGAAGAAGAGTGGAGTAGCCATTCTAATATCTAACAAATTAGACTTTCAATGAAAATTAATCAAAACATATGGGGAAGACCCCTTCATACACATCAAAGAAAATTTCTACCAAGATGATATCTCAATTCTGAACATCTATGCCTCAAATGCAAGAGTACCCATCCATATTCATAAAAAAAAACATCATTAAAGCTTAAACTGCACATCAAACCCCACACAATATTGGGAGACTTCAACACCCTACTTTCAGCAATTAACAGGACATCTAGCAAAAGCTAAACAGAGAAATAATGAAACTGACAGACATTAGTAATCAAATGGACCTAATGGACATCTATAGAACATTTCACCCAAAACACAAGAGAATATACCTTCTTCTCAGCACCTCATGAATTCTTCTCCAAAACTGACCATATAGTTGGTCATAAAGCAAACCTCAACAGATATAAGAAAATGGAAATAATGCCTTCTATCTTATCAGACCACCATAGATTAAAGCTGGACTTCAACAACAACAGAAATACCAGAAAGTCTACACTCTCATGGAAACTGAACAACTCTCTACTCAATGATCTCTGGGTTAGTGAAGAAATAAGGAATTTAAAGACTTTCTAGAATTAAAGGGAAATGAAGGCATAACATACCCAAATTTATGGGACACAATGAAAACATACTAAGAGGAAAGTTCATAACACTAAGTGCCTCCATAAAGAAATTAGAAAGTTCTCATATCAGCAATTTTTAAGTGTACCCCAAAACTCTAGGGAAAAAAAGAAGCAAACACACTGAAGAGGAATTTACAGCCGGAAATAATCAAAATCAGGGCTGAAACAAATCAACTAGTAACAAAGAAAACACTACAAAGAATCAGTAAAACCAAGAGCTAGTTCTTTGAGAAAATCAACAGGATAGTCCAATCCTTAGCCAAAATAACCAAAATATAGAAAGACAGTATCTAAATAAAATTGGAAATGAAAAGAGAGACATAATAACAGACAATTAAGAAATTCAAAGATTCATTAAATCTTACTTCAAAAGGCTGTACTCCATGAAACTGGAAACTCTTAAGAAAATGGATGATTTTCTATACAAATACCCCTTATCAAAGTTAAATCAAAATCAGGTAAAGTATTTAAAGAACCTTATAACAGCTAAGGAAATAGAAGCAGTCATTTAAAACCCCCCCTCCCCAAAGGAAAACCCCAGCATCAGATGGTTTTAGCACAGAATTCTATCAGACCTTCAAAAAAAGAGCTAATACTAATATTCCTCAAACTATTCCACAAAAAAAAAAAAGAAGGAACACTGACAAATTCACCTTGATACCTAAACCACACAAAGATGAAAGAAAGAGAATTTTAGACCAGTTTCACTCATGAACATTTCTCTCATGTACATTGATAGAAAAATACACAATAAAATATTTGCAAACCAATTCCAGGAGCAAATTAAAAATATAATCCCAAGGTGCAGGCATAGTGTAATATATGAAAATCCATCAACATAATCCACCATATAAACAAACTAAAAAAAAAAAAATCACAGGTTCATCATTGAAGAAGCCTGTGGCAAAATCCAGCACCTCTAAATGTTAAAAGTCATAACAAAAGCAATATAAAGCAAACCAGTAGCCATCATCAAATTAAATAGAGAGAAACTTCCATTCAAATCAGGGACAAAACAAGGCTGACCACTCTCTCCGTCTGTTTAATATAGTCTTGAAGTTCTAGCTAGAGCAATTAAAGAACTAAAGGATGTCAAGACAATACAAATTAGAAAGGAAGAAGTCAAAGTATAGCTATTAGCAGATGATATGATAGTGTACATGAGCGACCCCAAAAATTCTACAAGAGAATTCTTACAAATGATAAACAACTTTAGCAAAGTGGCTGTATACAAAATTATCTCAAAGAAATCAGCAATCCTCCTTTATACAAATGATAAACTAGTTGAGAATAAAATTATAGAAACAACACCCTTTACAATATCCATAAATAAAATAAAATATCTTGGTGTAACTCTAACCCAGCAACTGAAAGATCTGAATAATAAGAAGTTCAAGTCCCTGAAGAAAGAAATTGAAGATATCATCTCCAATACTCATGGATAGGTAGACTTTACATAGTGAAAATGGCCATCTTAACAGATTCAATTCAATTCCCATCAAAATTTCAACACAACTTTTTATAGACCTTGAAAGAGCAATTCTCAACTTCATATAGAAAAATAGTAAACCTAGGATGGCCAAAACAGTCCTGAACAATAAAAGAACTTTGGAAGGAATCACCATCCCTGACTTCAAGCTGTACTGCAGAGCAATTGTGATAAAAACTGCATGGAATTGGTAAAGAAACAAACAGGTTGATCAATGGAATCATATCCAAGACCCAATAATAAACCCACATGCCTCTAGGCACTTGATGATTTTTGATAAAGAAGCCAAAGCTATACAATAGAAAAAAGAAAGCATCTTCAACAAATGGTGCTAGTCTATCTGGATGTCTGCATGTAGAAGAATAAAAATAGATCCATATCTATCACCCTGCACAAAATTCAAGTCTAAGTGGATCAAAGATCTTAATATAAAACTGAATACACTAAATCTAACAGAACAGAAAGAGAGGGTTAGCCTTGTAACCTTGAACTCATTGGTTCAGGAGAAAACTTCCAGAACAGAGCACCATGACTCAGGCTCTAAAATCAACAATTGATAAAACATAAAAGCTTCTGTAAGGCAAAGGACACTGTCAATAGGACAAAATGGCAGCCTATGGATTGGGAAAGGATCTTCACCAACTCTTCATCTGACAGAGGGTTAATATTCAAAATTTATAAAGAACTTAAGACTATAGATACCAACAACACAAATAATCTAATTTTAAAATGGGGTACAGAGCTGAACAGAAAATTCTCAACAGAGAAATCTTGAGTGAACGAGAAACACTTAAAGAAATGTTCGAAGTCCTTACTCATCAGGGAAGTGCAAATCAAAATGATTCTGAGATTCCATCTTACACCAGTCAGAATGGCTAAACCCAAAAACTCAAGTGACAGCAGATGCTGGAAAGGATGTGGAGAAAGAGGAACAGTCTCCCATTGATAGTAGATGTGCAAACTTGTACAACCACTTTGGAAATCAATTTGGTGGTTTTTCAGAATACTGGGAATAGTTCTACCTCAAAACCCAGCTATACCACTCCTGGGCATATACCCAAAAGATGTCCATCTATACTACTGGGACACTTGCCCAATTATAGTCTTATCAGCTTTAGTAGTAATAGTCAGAAATTGGAAACAACCTAGAAGTCCCTCAACTAAAGAATGGATAAAGAAAATGTGATACATATATACATTGGAATACTATTCAGCTATTTAAAAACAAAGACATCATTAATTTTGCAGACAAATAGATTGAACTTGAGAATAGAGTCATCTTGAGATAAACCAGACCCAAAAGGACATGCATGGTATGTACTCATTTATAAGTGTATATTGGCCATAAAATGAAGGATAACCATGTTACACTCCAAAGACCCAAAGAGGCTAAATATTAAGGAAGGCCCCAGAAAGGATGCTTGAATTTCACTTAGAAGGGGGAATAAAATAGTTGAAGGAGGCAGTTGGAGGGAGGGATCTGGGTAGGAGGCAGATGGGGAAGGGAGTGGGGGGGGGGTGTTCTGGATCAGGTGTGGGGAGAGACACAGAAGATGGACAGATGGTCATGAGAATGAATGGAATCTGCCACTAGGTGTCAGTGCACCTTGGCTGTGTACCAGAGACCTGAGATAGAGGAGGCTGCCACAAATGGGGGGAAGGGTACCTTAGCTATGACTCACAGCATTTGGGATATAGAACCTGAAGAGGCCACCTTCTGTAGCCAGACAGGAACCCTAATAGAGCAATAGTTACACCAACCTACCCACAAAACTTTGGAACTAAAATTTATCCTGCATATTACAAATGTAGGGAGGGGTAATGGAGCAAACTGAGGGAATGGCCAACCAATAACCAGCCCAACAAGAGACCCATACTATGGGCAAGCACATATCACTGACACTATTAATGATACTCTTCTATGCTTGCAGACAGGAGCCCTAGCATGGTTGTCCTCTGAGAGGCTCCAGCTAACATCTGACTCAGACCCGTGAAGAGACCCACAGCCAAACATTAGATGGAACTTGAGGGCTCTTTTGGAAGAGTTGCAGGAAGGATTGAAGCTCTAGAAGGGGATAGGAACTCTATAGGAAGACCAACAGAGTCCACTAACCTGGAACCCTGGGGGCTCTCAGAGACAGAACTCCCAACCAAAGAGCATATATGGGCTGGACCTAGTACCCTGCCCCTGTATGTAGCATATATACAGTTCCATCTTCATGTAGCTCTCAACAATGTCAGCAGGGATTATCCTTAAAGCTGTTGCCTGTCTGTGGAATCCTTTCCCCTAAGTTGGCTGTCTTTTGTGGCCTTAGTAGGAGAAGAAGTGTCTGGCCCTTCAAAGACTGGATGAGAAAGGGTTGGAGGGCTATCCAGAAGAGGGCCCACACTCTCAGAGGAAAAGGGGAGGGGAGATAGGAGAAGGGACAGAGGGACCTGGGGAAGGGGACAGCAATCCTGATGTAAAGTGAATTTAAAAAAAGGAAAGAATAAAGAACACTAATGGTAACTTGAAAAAAGCCAAAGGGTACGCAGGGGAAAGAAAGATAAGTATTCACAAGTCACATCTTCTGAAGACACAAAGATGATGAATTTCCAAAGAGGAAGGTTACAAATGCCTCCTGTCAAATGTATGCTTTCAGTTTGCAGTGATTTAAGAAACACTTTGTTCTTTACCAGTTAATTTCTTATACTTTCCTTTAACTATAATGATTAATCATCATATGAGCATGAATATTGAGATTATGAAATCCAGGCACTTGTGGGAAATGCCTCTGTCCACTGTGTTTATGGTAGGAGATGGGGTTGGCATACCTAGGCACTCTTGAAGGCCTGGCTAACTATGTGAACCTGAGCCACACCCATTCCAAGGCTCTTGACTTGAAGAACTATCTCCTTCAATACTTTAATCGATTTAGACATAACAGTGTAAATAATAATTATGGAAAGTACTTTGTGGCATATAGAATATCAATTTATTCATCAGATTGTTTATTTGAAAAACCCCTTGAAATTTGTAAACATCAGCATTGACTGTGGGACAACCCCATGGGCCTACAGATCAGAAATAAACACAAACGTTCTGTTGTTGTTTCTGCTATAGTCCCTGTTCTTCCCTATTGGTTTACACCCACTGTTTGTATATTTATACTCTGGTACCTCAGCACAAATAAATTTATGATCTTTGTTTGTAGCCTACCTTTTGTTACAATTAAATTTATGTTTTCAATAGTTCATTTGCTCACACAATTAGAAAAAGTTAATGAAGAAACAAGGAGAATGTAAAATACTACAGTTAACCTTAAGAACAAAAAAGTCATTTATTACTTTGACAAACAGCAAGCATCCCTCTAGGTGTTAATAATTCTTAATAAAGACAGCAGCTACCAATTAATGAAGTAAATCAGGTTGAGGACAAAAAGGCAAAAGAAATACAGTCATAAAATTTGCAGTTACTCACCTCTGAGTTGTCAGTAATAGCTGATTCACATGTAGAGGTCTGTAGCTAGCTGAGGGCCACAGTTAACAAGACTGTGGAATGAACTCGTGGCTGGCTATAATTTAAGTTTTGCTCCCATTTTTCTAACTGAGTACATAAATGAGAACTTACTAATGAGGTCCACTGAAGGTTGTTATGAAATAAAAATTTGCTCAGGCTTTATTGAGGGACAAAATGATTCTAAGAGCCAGAGGTGGTGGACAATATCAAGGAAACATTTCCAGATACAATAAGGCTGATATACAAATGAACTCATAGGGACTGTGACAGCACGCCCAAGATCTGTTCAAGCTCAAGGCAGATAGAGCCCCAGCACAGAGAAGGGTTGGTAGGCATGAAGTCCCACATCTAGCCAAGAAGCTGTTTACAAATGATAGTTCCAAGTAGAAAGAAAAGTCATTTTTACTAGTGAAGTGACACTAGATAGATCAGTCATATTTTAGGATAGGTCATAAGCTCAGAAGAAATTGACTCACAGGGATTTGACTCCATGTTTTTAGGTGTTTGTTGCTTCAACAGCAAGAAAGATGGGTAGGGAGGGAGATGAGGAGTAGCTAGGAGGAGTGGAGAGTGGGGATAGAATATGATCAAAATATAGTGCATAAAACTCTCAAATAATAAGTAAGATATTAGCTTGAAAGTTCTATTAATTAGGCTAACTAGAAGTAGAATTAATGTTTTCATAAGAATTTACTGGACATAGTCTGATTCCAAATCTATAAAAATCTTAAGTAATCAATAAGGCAGTTTAAATAGAAAGAAAGATATCTCTTAACCTAGGAACCTTTGGCTTCTTATAATGATAGAAACAATCTTTAGATATCAACAGTACACAAAGTTTACCTATCATTACTAACCATATAGACATTTTTGAGTAAACTTTTATCAAGAAGAAGACAGTTCATAGAGTGCATTCTGAAACGAAAGCAAGTCTCTGTCTATTTTAGGTAGTCCACTAGACTTGGCCTAGACGTGTAAGACGTTTAAATAAGGCAGATCCAAGAACATTCCAGAGAGATGCTTCTCTTAATACTATGGTTTCCTTGAGTAGGTAGAAATCCTCTTATCCCAGTCACTAAATAAAGTCTCAAGTAGGAATTTGAGCCTGAGAATTTCCCCAAGGCTTCCAATTCTTAACCTACCTCTTTAAAATATACCAAATAGTCTGTGTATGATAAATATATTTTCTTTACTGGAAAGAACCCATCTCTAAAACTTATTATATTAATTAAGACAGCCTCACTAATATAAATCCATCTCTGGCATTCCTTTAGCAAAGATGCCTTAATTAACTAAAGATGCATTAATTAAGATCTGGATTAAGGAATGGTTTGTGTCTACTCTCTCTGTATTATCTGATGAAAAATCTGCAGACCCCCCAAGGCTGTGAACAAGAATGCTTGGAACAAATGGGTCACAGAGTAACTTAAGTGAAACACAAATAGTACTACAAGTAGGTTCCAGAGATGAAGTTTGATAAGTTGGCTACACACTTTTCTCTTCACTGCAATAAGCAACTCCTGTCTGTCAGACACCTAAAGGATTCTCATGCTATAAAATTATTTAAACAAACAAACAAACAAAAACTATCAAGTTTCCAGTTTCCTTCTGTGCCTAGAGCTGATCCTGTGCCATAGGGCCCCATACCCAAATACTGCTGGGAAAGAGTTGGTCTCCCAGTAGTGCAGATGTGCCTCTGAGCCCAGGTAAGACCACCACTTCTGCTCTGAAGGACCCACCCAGAGGCCTCAGGACACAGAAACCAAGGAGCAGCCTGGTACAGGGTCCTTCCAGTTTCTGTCTGCACCCCAGAACTGACCCTGTTCTACAGCTCTCCACACCCAAATTCATCCCAGAGAGAACTGGTCTCCCAGGAGTACTGATACACAGGCTTGCAGAAGGGACAAGCCAAAGTCAAAGACAGCAAGACAAGCTAACACCAGAGATAACCAGATGTCAAGAGGCAAGAGCAAGAACATAAGCAACAGAAATCAAGGCTACTTGGCATCATCAGAACCCAGCACTCCAACCAAAGTGAGCCCTGGATACCCCAACACACCAGAAAAGCAAGACTCTGAGTTAAAATCACATCTCATGAGGATGATAGAGGACTTTAAGAAAGTCATAAATAACTCCCTTAAAGAAATACAGGAGAACACAGGTAAACAGGTAGAAGCCTTTAAAGAGGAAACACAAAAATCCCTTAAAGAATTACAGGAAAACACAACCAAATAGGTGAAGGAATTCAAAATTGGAAATAGAAATAATAAAGAAATCACAAAAGGAGACAACCCTGGAGATAGAAAAGCTAGGAGAGAGATGAGGAGTCATAGATGTAGGCATCATCAACAGAATACAAGAGATGGATGAGAGAATCTCAGGTGCAGAAGATACCTTTGGAAAAAATGAACACAACAGTCAAAGAAAATGCAAACTGCAAAAAGCTCCTAACCCAAAACATCCAGGAAATCCAGGACACAATGAGAAGACCAAATCTAAGGATAATAAGTATAGAAGAGAGTGAAGATTACCAAGTTAACGGGCCAGTAAATATCTTCATGAAAATTATAGAAGAAAACTTCCCTAACCTAAAGAAAGAGATGCCCATGAACATACAAGAAGCCTACAGAACTCAAATAGACTGGACCAGAAAAGAAATTCCCCATCACATAATAGTCAAAACTCCAAATGCACAAAGCAAAGACTGCTTTTATTAAAAGCAGTAAGGAAAAAAGAAGACCTAATACCAATACTCTTCAAACTATTTCACAAAATGGAAAGAGAAAGAAAACTACCCAATTTTTCTATGAAGCCACAGTTGCCCTAATACCAAAACCACACAAAGACCCAACAAAGAAAGAGAACATCAGACCAACTTCACTTATGAATATCAATGCAAAAATCTTCAATAAAATTCTCAAAAACAGAATCCAAGAACACATCAAAACAATCATTCACCACGATCAAGTAGGCTTCATCCCAGGGATGCAGAGATGGTTCAATATCCAGAAATCCATCTATGTAATCCACTACATAAACACACTCAAAGAAAAAAACTACATGTCATTTCTTTAGATGCTGAAAAAACATTTGACAAAATTCAACATCCCTTCATGTTAAAAGTCTTGGAAAGATCAGGAATTCAAGGCCCATACCTAAACACAGTAAAAGCAATATACAGCAAACCAGTAGCCAATATCCAACTAAATGGAAAGAAACTTGAAGCAATTCCACTAAAATCAGGGACTAAACAAGGTGGCCCACTCTCTCCCTATGTAGTACTTAAAGTTCTTCCAAGAGCAATTAGAAAACAAAAGGAGGTCAAAGGGATAGAAATTGGAAAGGAAGAAATAAAAATATCACTATTTGCAGATGATATGATAATATACTTAAGTGACACCAAAAATTCCACCAGAGAATTCCAACAGCTGATAAACAACTTCAGTAAAGTGGCTGAGTAAAAAATTAACTCAAACAAATCAGTAGCCTTCCTATATTCAAAGGATAAACAGGCTGAGAAAGAAATTAGGGAAACAACACCCTTCACAATAGTCACAAACAGCATAAAATATCTTGGTGTGACTCTAACCAAACAAGTGAAAGATCTGTATGACAAGAACTTCAAGTCTCTGAAGAAAGAAATCGAAGAAGACCTCAGAAGATGGAAAGATCTCCCATGCTCGTGGATTGGCAGGATTAATATAGTAAAAATGGCATTCTTGCCAAAAGCAATCTACAGATTCAATGCAATCCCCATCAAAATTCCAAATCAATTCTTCATAGATTTAGAGAGGGAAATTCTCAAATTTATTTGAATAACAAAGAATTCAGGATAGCAAAAACCATTCTCAACAATAACAGAACTTCTCTGGGAATCACCATCCCTGACCTCAAGCTGTACTACAGAGCAATAGGGATAAAAACTGCATGGAGTTGGTACAGTGACAGGCAGGATACATCAATGGAATAGAATCGAAGACCCGGAAATGAACCCACACACCTACGGTCACTTGATCTTTGACAAAGGAACTAAAACCATCCAGCGGAAAAAAGACAGCACTTTGATGAAATGGTGCTGGTTCAACTGGCAGTCAACATGTAGAAGAATGCAAATTGATCCATTCTTATCTCCCTGTACAATGCTCAAGTCCAAGTGGATCAAGGACCTCCACATAAAACCAGATACATTGAATCTAATAGAAGAAAAAGTGGAGAAAAGCCCGGCCCGGAACACATGGGCCCAGGGGAAAAGTTACTGAACAGAACACCAATGGCTTATGCTCTAAGATCAAGAATAGACAAATGGGACCTCATAAAATTTCAAAGCTTCTCTAAGGCAAAGGACACTGTCAATAGGACAAAACAGAAACCAACAGATTGGGAAAAGCTCTTTACCAATCCTACATGAGATAGAGGGTTAATATTCAATATATACAAAGAACTCAAGAAATTAGACTCCAGAGAACCAAATAACCCTATTTAAAAAGCGGGGAACAGAGCTAAACAGAATTCTCAACTGAGGAAACTCGAATGGCCGAGAAGCACCTAAAGAAATGTTCCAAATCCTTAGTCATCAGGGAAATGCAAATCAAAACAACCCTGAGATTCCACCTCTCACCAGTCAGAATGGCTAAGATCAAAAACTCAGGTGACAGCAGATGCTGGCAAGGATGTGGAGAAAGAGGAACACTCCTCTGTTGCTGGTGGGATTGCAAGCTGGTACAACCACTCTGGAAATCAGTCTGGCAGTTCCTCAGAAAATTGGACATAATACTACCTGAGGACCCAGCTATATCACTCTTGGGCATATACCCAGAAGATGATCCAACATGAAATAAGGACACATGCTCCACTACGTTCATAGAAGCCATATTTATAATAACCAGAAGCTGGAAACAACCCAGATGTCCCTCAACTGAGGAATGGATACATAAAGTATGGTACATTTACACAATGGAATACTACTCAGCTATTAAGAACAATGACTTCATGAAATTCGCAGGTAAATGGATGGAACTTGGAAATATCATCCTGAATGAGGTAACTCAGTCACAAAAGAACACACATGGTATGCATTCAGTGATAAGTGGATATTAGTCCAAAAGCTCTGGATACCCAAGATTTCAATTCACAGCCCAAGAAGAAGGAAGACCAAAGTGTGGATGCTTCAGTACTTCTTAGAAGGGCGAACAAAATACCACAAGAGAAAATATGGAGACAAAGAGTGGAGAAGAGACTGAAGGAAATGCCATCCAGAGACTGCACCACCTGGAGATCCATTCCATATAGTCATCAAACCTGTACACTATTGGGGATGCCAGGAAGTGCTTGCTGACAGGAGCCTGATATAGCTGTCTCCTGAAAGACTCTGCCAGAGCTTGACAAAAACAGAGGCAGATGCTCGAAGCCAACCATTGGACTGAGCGTGTGGTCCCTGATGGAGGAGTTAGAGAAGAGAGTGAAAGATCTGAGGAGGTTTGCAGCTCCATGGGGGGAGCAACAGTGTCAACAGGCCAGAAGCCCTGGAGCTCCCAGAGAGTGGACCACCAACCAAAGATTACACATGGAGGGACCCATGGCTCTGGACGAATATGTGGCAGAGGATGGCCTTGTTGGATATCAGTGGGAGGAGTGGCCCTTAGGTCTGAGGTTGTTTGATCCCCCAGTGTAGGCAAGACAGGAGTGGGTAGGTGGTTGAGGGAGCATCTTCACAGAATCAGTGGGACAGAGGATGGGAGAGGGGGTTTCCAAAGGGGATACCTGGAAAGGGGACAACTTTTGAAATGTAAATAAAGAAAATATCCAGTTTAAAAAAAAAAAACTGTCAATAGGGAAGGGCATATATTCTGATTTCAGATACAAAAATGTTGTAGCAAAATGCTGACAAGACGGATGAGTCTAGAGTGGAGGCTAGCAATAGTTTATTCCTAGTTGATATCTCTCTTCTTGAACCATTTGTGCTCCTATAATGGAAAACCTGAGTCTGGGCCTTTTATAAAGAACTGAAATGTATTGGCACTTGTTTCAGGAGGTTGACAATGATACATGCTCAGCATCTAGTGAGAGACTATTTTCGGTAGCATTCCATGATGGAAGGTAGAAAAATAAGAGAGCAGTAATATGACTTCACCTGTTAGGACTTTGGAATTTCTCCTCCTTCATATTTCCAGTGACAGCTGGGACATGCCCAGTGGTTTGCTGGTGGCTGTAGTAGAGAATGTGTAATGTATTCATGGCTTTGCCTTCATCACATGATGACCTCCTAAAGATCCTAAAGTTTGAGATTGTTTACAACATATAAACTCTGGGGGAGACATTCATATTATAACATGTCTTCCTTAGCCACACAATCATGTCTTTTTTACTTGCAAACTACTTTTGTTCAGGTCCCAAAGGCCTTAGCTTGCTTCACCATCAACTCAAAGGTCTGAGGTTCAGGCTCATTTGAAATAGATATAAATGAGATCAGTGTATGCACCATCCAGCTCTGTGCTCATGGAGTCAAGAAGTTATGTCCTTTCAAAGTACAATAATGGAAGAGGCATGGTAGATGTTTTCATTTCAGAAGCAAGAAGAAAGAGAAAAGTAGTCCCAGGTAAATCTAGAATTCACAGAAATATAACATCAAGTCTTAAAATTGGAAAATAATCTCCCTGGACTCTGTCCCACAAAACCCTAAGGGTTTGCTAAGCTCAGTGCACTCATGGGGTGGATGTTCATGTCTGTGCTGCAGCTGTATGTTAGCAGATCTACAGTTCTGAGATTTCTGAGATGATCTCATTCCCATGGTTTCATGAGTTATTTCACTAGTGATGGTTCTCCCTGGCATCTCTGACCCCACATTTCTTCCAGCATTACTACAGTAGACGTTATCTCCACTGGCTTCACACCTAGATCGTGTGTCTTCCGGACTCTCAAGCTCCCAGTGATAACCTTTGAGATCCATGCAGATGGCTATGACCCACAGCGTATGCATTCACTGTACCTGCAGGGTGAGTACCAGGTGGATATAATTAGGATTAACTGTTTGTAACATCCAGATCAGCAAGTGTGAAACACATGTAGGCTCTCTTGAGCCAAGACTGGAATGTCTGAGAAGGACTGGGCTGGATGAGGGGGGTGTGAGCTCTGTGACCCTCTGAGTCCTGTGTTCAGGGATTTCACTTGTACTGAAGCACTGTGTCTAAAGTTGCTGTGAGCTCAGTTCCTATCATCTTGATATAAAACGCCTGGCTTCCTTCTAGCCAACCTGATTGTTGTCAGCAAACAGTTGCTTGGCTACACCTTGGAGTTTTGCTCCCAAAACCAATTTTTCTCACTGTACATGGCCAAGTTGCAGGATTTTTAGTACTATTTCTTCTGCTCCAATTTTAATTATGCATTCTGTCTTTAAGCCATTTCTCTCCTTGGTCATCTTACTGTTGGCAGCTAACAACAATCTTGAAGCCCTTCTAATATTTTTCTTAGAAATTCCTTTCACACACCCAAATTTATGACTTTTAAATTCTTCCATCCTTAAAGTTCTGGGACATGGAAATGACCCCCAAGTTCTTTGCATCTACACAGTTAAGAGCATTTCCTCAGGTTCACAGTGCCTTGTTCTTCAGGTCTACCCAAGTCTTCATCAGAATGGCTTTAATATCCATGTATACATGAACTTACTTTTTTACATTTACTTTTTAAAAGTTAATTATTTTATTTAGACCAATGGTGTCCATCATTTTTTGGATCATGAACTCTTAAGCAGTTCCTAAGAAGCATCAGTCTTTTCTCAAATGTCTTCTTCTGAGTACTGCCCCAAATTGCCCTGAAGGTTCCATTCCTGAAGAGCTAAGTTTTATTATGTTACTCCTACAGACTGTTCTAATGTCTGTCCAATATTTGTTGCAGCAAGAGTCCTGCTTCTAAATGCCAATTTTTCTGTCATACTAAGTTATATGTATGCTCAAAGCTGTAAGAAAAATAATTTGTCTGGAGGCTGAGAAATCAAAGAGCAAGGATCTTGTATGAATCTCATGTAAGAAACAGGATTGAGTACGAGCAAAATTATTAGTCCAATTCCCAGCTGATAATAAATCATTAACTAACAGGGTAATGGCATTAAAATATCTCTTAAAGGTCCTCTCCTTTCATCACTATTACGTTGGAGATTATGAATACAACATGTAAAATTGAGAAACACATCAAATCATAAAACACCTACCTACCAATTTTCAAATAGTGAATAGACAAAAATAATGACTAGAGTCAGAAAGATTTGAAAAAACAAGAATTTTATATCACTGGCTTTATGGTACATGATTCAAAATATTTGCAAAGTCAAAAATATCAAATATGCCTAACTGCTTAAGAACTCTGGAGGGTGGATTAAGTATCATCATTCAGAAATTTCCTTTCATAAATTATGTTTGTGAAAACCACATTCAAGGGTCGCAGGCTCCTTATTTCCTGTTCTCAAGGGTCCTAGGAATGTGATCCCTCTTCATATACCCTCCACAACTTATAAAATACTACAGGGTCCTGGAGAAAATTTGGGGCTTTGAAAGGAGACAAAGCTTAATGTTTAACTGGGTTCTGTTGCTTACTGACTAACACATGCTTCTGAGCAGTGCCAATTAGAGTGCAGATGTAAAAGCAATTGGACTGAGTTACACACACACACACACACACACACACACACACACACACACGGGGTGGGGGGGCATCCCACAACAAATGGCAGTACAAAGTACTTGCATCTCCCAATCTCCCAGGAGCTTTTCTTCTGGGCACTGAGCACAACGCACCAGTCTCTTAGGCACTGCGCATAACAGTTCTTTTGGTTGCTATTTCCGTTCATATCAAGATCACATTATAGTCATGGCACCCCCTTCACACCCCTAAAACATCACTATCAGGTACTCTATGACTACACCTGAGGAGTTTTGCTGGCCTAAGATTACTCTGGTTATTAGATCTAACATCCCAGTTATTGAACAATCCAGATTTTCAACATTGGACCAAGAGAAAAGATTAACAGTTTACCAGTTGTAGTTATTCAGTAGACCTTGTAAAATGACTGAATATAATATTTACTTTGTTGGGTGGAGTTGGGAATATGGGTGCTGAATTGGAGCCAGTATCAAGAAATCTAATATAGATGAATGGGAGACTGGGCTAGGGTAAATTATTCAGAACATTTGGGAATTAGATGTGATTTGGGGATTAACTGAGATGTGAATATTAAACAGTTGGAGAACCCAGGGAACCCAGAGAAGGATGCCAAGTGAGACAAGTGCCAAGAGAGGCATAGCTACAGAAATGTGGTGCATTCGAAGCACAGAAAGGGCATTAAGTGATACCTCATACGTAGTTAAGTTTTTATAAGCAGTAGAAAAATGAAATGAATAGAAGAGAAATTATGAAAGAATACCAGCACTTTAAATCAATATTTTAAAAGCATTTTATTTCTGAATCTTCTGATCAGGCTGAATCTCGTACAGGATAGGGTCTGCCTAATTGGCCTTTGAGTCTTCACATTACGCTGAAAACAAATTCAGTAAAGTAAACTGAAAGTGAAGCACCTTCTGTGTTTCATGTGTGATGAAGTTCAGTGTCATTGGAAGTCCCCCTTTGCATTTAAATGGAATCTTTGTTGCCTAAGAATGATCATTTCCTTTTTCCTCCAAACATCTCAATCTTGTAATGAGAAGCAGGTGTTCTTTGCTTTTCTTAGATGGATAAATTATAAAACAAAGAGGTGAACAGAAGGCTCAGAAAAAGCAGGCAGCTGCTGAGGCAGGAGTGGGTTGGGGCTATTATATGTCCCTAGCTGGTAGGTGTCACAGCTTGATTTCCCTCCTGAATCTCCTCCAATACAGGAGTATGTGCTGAAGTGACAGCTGCCCTTCTGTCCAAGTTCAGGTTGCACTGCCTAGGAAGATTCATTTCAGAGCAGAGTTAGCAGGGATGCAAATAAGCTCTTACATGGAAAACTATACTGTGAAGAGTGACAATGATTTAGGGGTGATTTATGTTCGAGTAAATGAGTGTCAAAGAAACATAAGTTTTGAAGACATCTTGCATATAAAGTAATCCTCATAAACTACATACACACACACACACACACACACACACGTGCGCGCACACACACATACCTGGTGATTGTCTAGATACTTGCTCTCTTCCTTTCCAGATCCTTCTCCATCCTTGTTCACCTTAATTTTGGTCCTAGTAGTTTGACTCCTAGCAATTCTCTGACAAAAGTACCCTCATCCCCTGCCTTAGCCCATATAGTAGCTAATAGAAAACTACAGAATGAGGAGAGAAAATTCTCTATTCGCTCCCTTCTTGCCAGACAACAGTTTGGTCTCAGAGCATATGTCTGTTGAGGACACTGGATTCTCTGGAGTTGAGACTGGCAATGGGTACTGGGAATAAATCTCAGGTCTTCTTGAAGAATCGCAGGCACTCTTAACCACGGAGCCATCTCTCCAGCCTTTTTCCCACAGTCCTTCTTTTTCACAGTATGAAAAATCTGGATGTCAATAAACCAAATCTCTCTCTACACTGTGTATGCACATGAGAGAAAATGGTTGGCCAAGAGTAGGACTGGCCATTGCCTATCTACTGTAAGCACAGTTCTGGGTGCACTGCACACATCTTCCCATTTATCCACCATAGTCATCATTTCAAATAGTAAATATTACTATCTAC
>JADRCH010000061.1:3086320-3165649 GCA_019843965.1 Rhynchomys soricoides
AGAGAGAGAGAGAGAGAGAGAGAGAGAGAGAGAGAGAGAGAGATTTAGACTAGGTAGCATTCTGCAAGGTGCCATTGAATCATCCTGGAAACTTTTAAAAGCCTCGTTCGTTCAAAAGCCCACTCAAGAATTGAATTTATTGGCTCCTGAGTGGTTCACATGACAACTGGAGTTGCAAATCTCTGGATTATGTAAGTTCTCAAGTACCCTCCAATTCTAAAATGTTACCATTCTAATCCCTTTTAGATGGAACACTACTGTATGGGTTTACTGTAATTTGATCTAGCAGGTTCATTCTTTCTTTTTTTCTCTCTCTCTTTAAGTTAGAGTAAGACAATAGTTTTTGAGAAAACATGTGAAAAGTGAAATAGACATAAAGCCACACCCTCTTGCAACCATCATATGTGTGTGGAATCCTGGGTACCAACAAGGACCTCTACTATCAGCTAAGTAGATCACAGTATCCACCTCTAAAGAAGCTTAATGGAGAACAGATGCTAAACCAGATATTTAGAATGTGACCCACCAAGTTCAGTGGAATAGGTATACAAAGTAAATATGACCCTGCCACACTTTAAAATCTTAACAGAGATATCTCAGACCCCAGAGAGACACTTCATGCAAGTGAGTGGGTCAGTTTTATCTACATATGAACACAAACAATCCAGTCCATCTGAGCTGTGAATACAGGTTGCTTGGCAACAGTGCTTACAGTTCTGTTGTTTGCTCAGAAATGAGAAGAGCCGGAATTTTTCTCTTTTAAAACAAAAGAATATTAATCACAGCAATGATGGTGGCATTTATATTCCTGCATTATAATTTAGTTGATGTGTACTTTGTAGTCAAAATGAGGAGGACTTTTAAAAGGTAGAGGGCTGAGAGAGAAACATACATAGAGTTTCCATCACTACAGGGGGTCTGACAGTCAGCTATTAATTTCAACTGAATCTTCACTTATTGAGCACATATTTTATGCTCAGCCTTTAGTTGCAAAATATTTTGTTAAAACTATGGAGAAAAAGAATTGATGGGGGCAAATGAGCATAAAATATGTTCAGTGTGTAGATCCCATGTTTTAGGTGTTTTTGTCAAATTCCCACTTTTTTTTTTTCATTTAACCTTTTCTTACATAAATCTCAAATAAACATGCAGCAACATAGGAAAGCAATGGGCAGGTGCAGGAAATAGAATGTCCTGCCTCTAGAGAGGGATAAAGACAGAAAATTCATACAGCCTTCCCTCCACAACATCCCACCACCTCTCAGTACCTAGCATTAACAACTGTCACTGAAGAGTAAGTGCATTTTTCTTAGTTGAAAAAAACACATATTAAATCAAAAAACAAACAAACAAAATCTTCCTCTCAAGATCCTCTTGCAAAACCCAGCTCCAAAGAAGAAGGCAGATATTTTATTCCCTACTGATATATAGTAAAATAAACAATGACAGCTAATTTGTTCCACAGCACTGGAACCTTTCTAAAAAAGTGAATTAAATATAAAATGCCTAACAAGTGTGAAGCAAACCAATGTCCACCTGAAAATATTGCTTTCATCTCGGGCTTCTCATAAAGATCATGTCAATTTCAAGGCCCTAACCATCTTTCATTTATTTATCAGCTGTGAATGCCAACATATTAGTAAAACCAAATGGTAGAAAACAATCTTAGATATCCAGACAATGTTTCCTATATTACGTTTGTCATTTTGCTCATTACTAAGCAGACAGATGGGATCTAACTTTTCATACCAAGCTTAAAAAAAAAAAAAAAAAGAACAGAAACATAAAATCCATACATGAAATCCATACATGAAATGATGTTGTCAACAAAGCCAAAGGCCCATTGTACCCAGTACACAATCAGTATCTGTGATTTGTAACCAGGGATGATGGCAATAATCCATGCCTGGAGAGGAAAAGTGTCAGGTTGGAAACAATTTGTGGGCTACTTTCTGGACATGAATGTCAGTGCTCAGCATAGCTTGTGTGTACCTTATGGGGACTGCACAAATACTGAGCACCCAATCATGTGCCACCACATAGGCACAGTTGTATGTGCCTTCAAAGATAAGATTGCTACTGTCCAATCTTCCTTTGCCTCATTTCTTCACTAGTAACAATGATCAAGTCTCCAATAACTATCTGTATTATTGATCTCTAATGTATCTAGCATGAGAGCTGAGAAGAGAGTCCTCCATTTATCTGGATTAAACTTTCTAGAGAGGCAGGGTGATATGGAAATAAGAATATTTAAGAATTCACGATAATTTTATTTGGGAAGCATATTAGAATTGTTTCTTGACATAAACCAAAACATAATAAACTACGACATAGAGCTTTATAAAAGCTAGAACTTGATATTCATAACATTTAGCAAAGGGACATTGACTTATAGAGTCGAAAGTGTCTCACTTATCAAAAATGTCATGAGTTCCAGCTTCTACTTGGGATGTAGAGTAAAAGTATTGTCATTTCCATCCTTAAGTGACACCCACTTAGACAGAGGAAAGTCTGCACCATCAAAATATTTGTTGATCCCATAAGCTAGATGAGTCATAGAGAAACCAGCCTGAAACATAAGACAGAACAAGTCAACTGTAAAAGCATGTTAGCCTTTGATTGCTCAAAGTAGATTTGAGAGTCTCAAAGCCATGTAAGATAGGGAGAACAATTTTACTAAAACATGCGAGCTTGTTAAACGTGGAATGTGTGTTATGTGATGGTGCTGTCATATTATGTGGCAGTTTGGAAACAACTTTCAGACGTTTTACAAAACTCCCCTAGATACATTGACACTGTGTGCAAGAGTCCTCATAACATCCCTATTAATCTAGAAAGAATCCTAGGCCCTGGTGGGCGAGTCATGGGGGAAGGCATGAAGTCCTGTGTGAACCTTTCCCTCAATCCTGGCTGTGAAGCAAGATCCTCGAGTCTCTAGCAGACTAAAGAAAACATCACCCTTAAGGCACAAGGAAAAATCACAATGTGGTTGAGTGAAATGGTCAACAACAAAGCCCTCTAATGCTGGAATACAGAGATGCATAGTGTAGGAACTGGGGAGATGGTCCAGCAGATAAAGTGCTTGCTACAAAAATGTGAGGGCCTGTGTTCAGAATCCCAGAATTCATGTAAAAGCTGACAGACATGATGATCATCTGTAATCGCAGCACTTGGGAGACAGAGACAAACAAAACCTGGATGTTGTGGGAATACCCCCATAGTGGCAGGGGGAGGGGGAGGGAATGGGGAGGTTCCAAAGGGGAGATCTGGAAAGGGGGAAATGTTTGAAATGTAAATAAAGTATGAAAAAACAAACAAACAAACAACAAACTTGGCACAGGCTCACTAGCTAGACTAGGTAGAATTGGTTAAGTTCCAGGTTCAGCGAAGACCCTGCCTCAATAAATCAATCAGGGAATGACAGAGGAAGAAAGTTATCACTTCAAATACATACAAAACATTCTAGATCATATAGAAATGCATTCTGGACCAAAGAAAAACAAACCAAAACCCCTAATAAGGTTTTAAAAATTAAGCATAGATGTAGTATGTTCTTGGAGTATACATTAAGTAAGCTAAAAGATATCTGGGGAAAATCCACCATATTTTTAAAGCTAAGTGACACCCTTTGAATTAACTCAGGAGGAGGCTGGAGAGATTCAGATGTTAAGGGCATTTGTTGCTCTTGCAAAGGAGCCTGGTTATTTCACCAGCACCCACAAGACAGCTCACAACTGTCTTTAATTCCAGTTTCAAGGGATCCAGTGATCTTTTTGGCATCAAGCATTCATGTGGTATGCACACAAACACGTGGACAAAACATATATATATATATATATATATATATATATATATATAATAAAAATAAATAATTCTTTTTTAAAAACCTTCATTAGTAGCCAGGCAGTGGTGGCGCATGTCTTTAATCCCAGCACTTGGGAGGCAGAGGCAGGTGGATTTCTGAGATCAAGGCCAGCCTGGTCTACAGAGTGAGTTCCAGGACAGCCAGGGCTACACAGAGAAACCCTGTCTTGAAAAAAAAATCTTCATTGGTTAAAAATCAAAAGATATATGGTGAAATAGTTTGTCTACAACACAATGATGTAGCAAAAAAATGAGGACAAAGATTTATGTTGTAGAAGAGACTTGGTAGTTAACTCTTGGGGGGAAATATGATATTTGGTATTCATAGTTTTCAAGATGTAAATATTCCCGTCATAGTTGACATTACAGAAGATTGAGTGGGATTTGGGAAAAGATAATAAAATTATTTCTTAGGCATTAAAAAGCATCACAGCACTAGCTATAGCTAAAGCAGTGTGTGGAGAGTTATCACAGTAGTTAAGTTTATATTAGAAAAGATCTCAACTTGATAATTTATGATTGTGGCAAAGAAAATATAACAAGAACAATTCACACTCAGGAAGTCAACGAAATCCAGGCTGCAAAAAGAATAGGGGAAATAAGTTAAGCTACAAGCTGCCTCTTAGAGGATGTAAACAGGAAAACAAACTAAGAGAAAAAAGATACTCAAACTGCCGCAATCAGGAAGACATAAAGGATGTTATCAGCTATATGGCTGCCTACAGGTACCCACAAGCACATCTCTACAACAAAGGACCCAAAGAGAGAAGGCATATCAGAGTATAGTAAGGATGTAACATGTATTACAGAACATGAAGAGCACCATGTCCAGAGCAGCAGTTATATCTAATGGAGACTTGTCATCCTAGTTTGAATACATTCACCCAGGTCCTGTTGCCTAGGTCACCAATATATTGCAGACACTGGTAATATTAATCATTGCTAAAAAAGCTACACAAAACACTACACTAAAGTGTCTACCTTGGTTCAATGTGCAAAGCACATCTAACTAATATGCTAGAACACACTGTTCTAGAAAGCATTTTATGATGAAAGACACCCTGTAAAATTCTTAGCGGCAACTGACCCGCCTAGTAAACAAACACAATTTAGACATCTTGTAAAACCCAAACTGACAACTGATCTAACAGCTACACAAATACAGTAGAGATACCCTGTAAAATTCATAATGGCAATCTGCCTATCATCTAGGCAAATAACAGTGTAGACATCCCGCAAAACTCACAGTAGCAACGGACACACCCACTACACAATATAATTTAGACACCTGTGAAATTCACAGTGGCAAATGACCCTATAGCTACACAAATACATTATAGACACTCTGTGAAATTCATAGAGGCAACTAACCCACCAGATACAAAACTACAGTGTAGATACCTTGTAACATCCACAGTAGCAACAAAGATACACAAATACAGGGTAGACACTCTGTAGCATCCTCAGTGGCAACAGACCCACCACAAGCACAGATGATGTATAGACTCTCCACAACACCTACAGTGGCAACACATAAAACATACACACAAATACAGTTTAGGGGAACAAGAAACATTTTTAAACAAGAAAGCCTGAAACCCCAAATGAAACTGCAACTCCTAAGTAGTGCCCCTCAAACTGAAGGAAATTGACAAACTGTTCAGCAAAAGATAGAAAAGAATGGTTTTCAGAAAATTTAATGAGAAACAAGAAAATACGGAATTAGATGGAGTTGGGAAAGCAATGCATGGTGTCAGTGAAAAGTTCAACAAAGAAATAGAGATTATTAAAAGAACCAGTTTAGAATCTTAAGCAACTTAATAAGAGAAACATTTGAGCTTTCAACAGCAGAGTGGATAGGAATAAGAAAGAGTTTCTAAGATTGAAGACAAATCTTTTTATTAAAATAACTTAGTCATAGTGTAAAAAGAAACCAAAGAACTGAAGAGTAAAGAAACCCTCATAAATCCATAGGACATAATTAACCAAGCAGCTTTCCCTTTCACAGGACACAGATCAGTGAAGCTATGGAAGGTCTAACCAATTAAGTAATTGATGAAAACGTTCTAAGTTTTGGAAATGATATCCAAGGAAAAGGTCTAAAGAAATTCAAATCATCATTAACAGTGTTAGACATAAGTGACTTTCTTTGTAGTCTCATATGTTACATTGTGAGGAGACCATGAGAATGTGGCCCACAAAATCAGACAAGCAGGACTCGTAGGGGCTCGCAGAGACTGAAGCAGCAATCATGAAGCCTGCGAGGGTCTGAGCTGGGTCCTTTGCATGTATGTTATGGTTGTGTAGCTTGGTGTCCCTGTGAGACTCCTAACAGTGTGAGGCAGGAGGCTGTCTCTGAATCCCTTGCCTGCCCTTGGGACCCCTTTTCCTCCCACTGAGTTGCCTCATCCAGCCTGAGATGAGGGCTTGTACCTAATCTTATTGTAACTTGTACCATGTTTGGTTAGTATCCCTGGGAGGCCTGCTCTTTTCTGAGTGGAAACAGAGAAAGAGTGGATCTAGGTTAGAGGGTGAGTTAGGGAGTCTGGTGAGGGTAGAAGGAGACAAAACAAGAGTCAGGTGGTAATGTATGAGAGAAGGAATTTTTTGAGCTCAAAAGTATAAGATTCAACAGTAGAAGAGATATGTAAGAGAACAAGAAGAGAGAACCAAGCCTCAGCTATATAGAAAATCACTGAGCCACAAACCTAAATAGAAAGAGAGAAAGAATATAACTGCTGAGCCATCCCTCCTGCCATTTCTGTTTGATTTTTACATATTTTCTCTCTTTCTGTTCAACTTTGTGGCGTCCAGAAGACCTGTGCACAGTTCCCAGCATCCATTTCAGGCAGCTCATAACTGCCTATAATTCCAGCTCCAGATAATCTAACAGTGTCTTCTGGCCTTCTCTGTAGGTAGTATACTCATGTATGTGTGCACACACACACGCACACACGCATACACACATGCACACACACACTTAATCAAATATTTTTAAAAGAAAATGTAAATTTATAGATTACTAGGTCATTACTTATTAATAACAGCCTTGGGTGTGAAGTGTTTACATTCTTATGTTAAGTGATATGACTAGCTAAATGAATTTTAAAGAGAATTAAACAATAATAGACAAGCTTATTTTAATAAAGCCAAAAGATTGAAATTGTAAGACATATCTTTTCTAAACAAAAAGTTCATGAATGATTGGTGGATCTATGAAGAAATTGCCATGGAAAACTGGAAGTTTCTTGAAAGAAATGGAAATGAAAATGCAGCCTACTAGAAAACTGTGAAAAACAGCAAAAGCAATGCTGAGGAAAGTTTATAGTCAGTGCCTATAGCAGGGAGAGAGACGGGATGGGAAGGAAAGGTTACATACAAAGCTCTCTCAAAATTAGAAAGAAAAAACATCCAGAAAACAACCAGAGCAGCAATGATATCCATGTGTGTAGAGCAATAAAACTATCCATTTTTTAAAGGATAAACATCATTGTCAAACGTGTTTTGGCTAGATTAAGTGAGAAAAGGGAGAGAAGACCAAATAAATTAAATCAGATATAAAAATAAAAACATTAAAATTCACTCCAAAGAAATGAAAGAACCATAAGAGACTACAATAAACAACTCTACTTGAATTTGAACTTAAAATCCTCAATTATATAAAGGTCTAGACACATATAACCTATCAAAATTGAACCATGAAGACACAGGAAACACATGAAGATCAATAACAGCAACAAAATGCTGGCCTGATAACAAACACACAGACAAATAGAGCTGAGTAGACCCCAGAATAAATCTCCATATTACAGTTAACTGGTTGTTTTCACAAAGGTGTCAATAGAATCAGACAACAGCTTTGAGAGAGATACTAAATTTGCTATCTATACTTATTGAAAGAAATTATACTCACATCTCTCACTATCCAGAAAATTCAATTCAACCTGGAATAAAACTCAAATGTAATATATGAAACTATAGAACTATGATACAGTATATAAGAAATGCATGGGGATGCTCATCTAGGAAAGATTGTATTTATGTCTCCAAAGGCACAGGAAACAAAAGCAGAATGGGCAAATGAGTTTGTATGAAACTCAACGGAATCTTTCGATCAAAGAAAAGAATCAAAAGACTACAGACACAGCCTAAATAATGGGAGTGATACTTTCTAGCTGCTCACCAACTTTAAAGTTTTAGATGTATAAATTACTGACGCATTTCAACAGAAAAAGAGAAGTTCCTTTCTCCAATGGATGACATTGAATAATATTGATACCCTTGTCAAAAGGAAAACAATAGAATGAGTAACATTTACACAAATGTATCAAAGGGTATTTATGCCAAATGTAGAAAAATATTAAACATCAGGAAAATGCAGTTCAAAACTATTAGACATTGCTTCATCCAAGGTATAGTGGTTATTCACCTAATGTGATATAAAATAATAAATCTAGCAGGAATGGAGAGAAAGGAGTGCTCTGGACACTTGCTGGGAATGTACTTTACTGCAGCCTCTGTGGAAGCCATTATGGATTTCCTGCACAGAGTCAAGCAAGCTCTTCCATTGACTCAGCATTCTCAGCACTGGGTGTATACCCAACATCATTTAAATCAGTGTGTCAAAGTGATATCTGCAGCACTCACATGCCTTCTTCAATATCATCTTCAAGGGCCTACATCTAGAATCCATCTAAGTATCAGCGTATGAATGCATAAAGAAAATATTGTGGGCATAGGTGAAATGTTACATATTAGTTATCCAAGTATAAAGCTTGGTATTTTGCAGTATAACAAATTAAATTATATGATATAACATTAAGTGAAGAAAGCCAGACACATAAAGACACATACCACATTGTCTTACAGATATTAAAGCCCAAAATATTTATTTTAAAGAGGTAGATAATCATAGTTATCAGACCCCTGAAGTGAGGCAAGCAGGGAAGGCAATATGACCTTGTTGTGATAGAAATAGTACGAATAATGTTTACTGTTCCATGGCACAGTGCGATTTTAATTCACAATAATTAACTGAATATACAGGCATATCTATAGACTCTACAGGTACAAATGTTTAATAAAGTGATGTTATATATAACATCATACATCAGACCATCTAGACTTGAGCAATTTTTCTGAGTGACATTGTTCTGGCCTAAGCTCTGTTCCTCTCAAATTCATATACTGAAGCCCTAGTCCTCATATTTAGACATGGGTCCAGAAATAACATTAAGCCATGATGGCAGATATCAATTCAATGTTCTACGTGTAATTTTAGGAAAGGAATCCTAGGGCAAAGCCAAAAAAAATAGAGGGATGGAAAAACGGCCATCTGAGAAGGGGTGAAGATGATTATGTAACAGCCAAGGAGAGAGGTCACAGAGAAATGACCTAAGGAAAATTTCGATCTTAGAGAGTTTACGCTGTGAAGAGATTGATTTCTGTTTAATCCACTAAGATACGGCATTTTGTTACAGTAGCTCTAGCAGGCTAATACAGACCCAAGCTGTTAAAATTCATTCAAAGATAGCATGAATTGTTCACTGCTAGCAAGGAAATTTGATTTGCAATCAGTGATCTTCCAGTAAACAAACCTCCAACCTCAGATGACTTTGCCAGTGAATTCTTCCCAGGTATGTTAAGAAATAGCACCAGTTCCATAGTAATGCGACAAAAATACATAAGAGCAAAGTGCTCTTCCTTCTTCCCTCTAAGAGACCCAGAACAAACAAGCCATTGCAAGAAACAAAATTATTTAGCCAGTTCCCTCATGACTATAGATGTAAAAAATCAATAAATGCAAGGAAATAAGAATCCAATATATTTTAGGAAGGATAGTATATTCTGTCCAATGAGGGATGTAATATGAAAATTCAGAGTGAGTGTTATAATACTGACAAGTGTAACCCATCATGTTAGATAAAAAAGTAAATATTTGATTATTTTCATCAATGCAAAAGAATTTTTTAATAAAACTCAAGATTGACACATGCAAAGAACTTTAAGAAACTAGGAAACAGTGATAAAATCTAGTCATGGGAAGCGTGTGACATCACCATAATAAAGATAGTTAATCATCCTTATAGTTCATATATAAAATATCCCCTAAGATCTCACTTGGAAGACTAGTTTCCAGTGTTCAGAGGTTCCTTGGATCACAGGGCTCTGGCTTCATCAACTGACTCTCTATTAATGGATTCATGATTTGATGGCACTTATCTAAATCAGGAAGCCTTCTGGAGGAGGAGCCATACGAATTCACAGTGTTCTGGCCATTTATCCCTGCCCACTCCACTTTCTCCATAATTCTGACTTTCCAGAATGTCATACAGTAGAAGTTCCTCAGGACACAGGCTTCTCATATTGGCTTTTATCATTCAATATGTCCACGTTTCCTCCATGTTTCTTCAGGGTTTGGTAGATTATTTATAATGTCAATATAATGAACAATATTCTCTTGTTTGGAAATACTCAGTTTGTTTATCCACTCACATGTGAAGGGCATGCTGATTTGCACTCAGAGTTTTAAAATTGTGAGTGAAACTACTCTAAACAAGACGGGCAATGGTGGTGCACGCCTTTAATCCCAGCACTTGGAAAGCAGAGGCAGGCATTTCTGAGTTCTAAGCCAGCCTGGTCTACAGAGTGAGTTCCAGGACAGCCAGGGCTACACAGAGAAACCCTGTTGTGAAAAAAAAAGAAAGAAAGAAAAGAAACTACTCTAAACAACCACAAGTGGGTTTTTGTGTAGCTCTGTCTTAGACTCTCTGGGTAAATACCAAGGACTGGGGGGCAAGAATGTGCTTAGTTCTATAAGAAACATTCTCAGTGTCTATATTAGATATTACCCCCACAGCAGTAATATCTGAGCCCTGCTGCACCCAACATCCTTTGCAGCCTTTCCTGTCAGTGCCTCATTCGGGCATCTATCTATACATTCTATAGGAAGGGGCATGAGTCTCATCTTTATTTTAATTTTCCTCTTCCTGGTGACATATGATACAAAACTTCTATATGCTTGTTTGACATCTAAGGAACAGTCTCTTCTTCAGGCTACTTTTCTTCCTGTCAAGTATTAAATGACATCTTGCTTACTTACTATAATAGCTCTTTACCAAATGTGTCTTATCAGTATACTTTTTCCGAGTCTGTGAGTTGCCCTCTCACACTATTAAAATTTTTATTATATTTTTTTTTATTTTTAGAAGCTTAGCAGAAAATACTTTGTGTCAATGGTTAAGTACAAGGTACAAATGCTTTTCATTCTTGTGGTCTCTGTAACACTGGGCCTGATCAAATACCACAGAACTTTCTGCTGGTGTGGCACGGTATGCTGGTAAGATGACTCAGTGAATAAATAAACCTTGCTATGCAAGCAAATGGACCCACGTTCAAATACCCAGCATCCACGTAAAAGCCAGATGCATCAGCCTCCATCCATAATCTCAGTGCTGGGAGGACGTGAACAGACAGATAGATCCCTGGAGCTTGCTGGTCCATCAGTCTAGCCAAATCAGTGAGTTCCAGGTTGAGTGAGAGACTCTGACTCAGAAAGATAAGGTGGAACTATAGAGAGGAAGACAACTGACATTGATTGTTGATCTTTACACGCACACACACACACTCACACACACACACTTACACACACACAAATGAACTTCACTGTAAACATTGCCACAGCTTTCTTTCCCAAAGGATCCATTTCATGTATTCATTCCCGAGGACAACTAATTATTATCCTTGAATTGTAAAGTATCATCATCAGACAGGAAGGGTTCAGCATCTCAGCTAAGGGTTAAGATCAGGTCAGCAGATATTCAAATTCTACCTTCTGCATTTATTTAATCATAGGAATAGAATAAATCCAGGACTGTGATATTAAGCAAATTTGAGTGAAATACTTGTTAAGTCTTTATACTAGTCAGTAAATTAGGAGTTTCTAAGAATATGTATTTTGCTTCTTCCTTTTATTTAGGAACTTATAACACTAAAGAAATTTCCAGAGCAGTCTGGAAAGTGTGTGTGTGTGTGTGCGTGTGTGTGTGTGTGTGTGTGTGTGTGTGTGTGTAAGTATATATGAATTCCTTGTTTGTTCAAAGGTTAGGAATGGAATAGCTAAAACCAAATAGGACCTTGCTTACTCTGAAATGTTCCAGGGAAAATTCAGTCCTTTACTCTTACGCTTCTATCCGCTCCACTCTGCTGTCTCCTTAGCCAACAGAGAACGTCTTTGGTTTGTTTTTGTTTTATTTGTTTGTTTGATACTTTATTTCCATTTCAAATGTTTCCCCCTTTCCAGATCTCCCCTTTGGAACCTCCCTATTCCCTCCCCTCCCCCTGCCTCTATGGGGGTTTTCCCAGAGGACATCTTCTAATGCCTGGATATCCAAGAGGCTCAGAAGCCACTGAACTAATATAAGATCCACAGGAAGCACACCTTCAATTATATGAACAAAGACACTGATATCCAAAGGTGCTAACCTGAGTGGATTGTCAGAACTTCATTTGTGACTAAATTCCTCCAGGAACTTTCTATGAACATGTCATACATTTCCAAAGGTGTATATTTAATATGTCAAAGTTCTTACAGAATGGTTAGCACCAAATCTGACTGAGTTTTGAAGGCCGTCAGTAGAATCTGACCTACTGCAATTAACTGAAAGGAATTTGGTTGAATGTTATGTTGCTGAGAATTTAGAAGCACAAAAAATGTACTGGAGTGGAGGGATGTCTGCCTCTACACTTTCCTGATGACATCTCTTTGCAAGATTATTCCCTGCGTGTAAAGTGGGAGAGTTGTTAAACAATGACGTCAGCTCCTGACAGGAGATCTTCATGTCAGAGCAGGCCTTACTGCTAGGGGCAGAAAATAGGCGTTCTATGTGTCTGCAAATCCTACCAGGAGAGTAAAACCCTTTCAAAGCTATACATCCATGCAAAATGCCCACAATAAGTGTGTCCTACATAAATTACAATTCATTGCCCAGTCTCATACAAATACACAAAAGAATGTATAATCTCATCATTGTACAGTGCTGTCACAGGAATGTAAATGTCCTAATTTAAAATTTAAAACAAATTTAGGAGTAAAGTACTGCTATAAAATATACTTAACATGAATAAGCTTACGATCATAGTTACATATGCACTATACAATAATAATAATATACATCCCATTATAAAACATATTGTTTTTCCATTTCTAAATAGTTTCTATTTAGAAACTATTATAAATCTATTTTCTGGGTCAGCAACAGAAATTAAAATGAAGATAGCTATAACATGGTTCAGGAGTTAAGAACTTGAACTGTTCGTGCAAAGGGCCTGGGCTCAGATCTCAGCACCCATTTCAGGTGGCTCACAACTGCCTATAACTTCAGCTCCAGAGTACGCAAATTGTAATCTAGTAGATAACACCTAGCATAGCTTATTCTGACATGTTCCAGGTGAAATCCAGCTCTTTATAATCTCCATGTGTGTGTGTATGTGCATGTGCATGCATGAATGCACTTGCGTGTGTGTGTGTGTGTGTGTGTGTACATACATACAGCTATTAGAGCTTAAGGTACTGTGAGTAGCTCATAACAGAGTGTGTAGAGTATATGGCTGAAACACGGCGATGCAGTTTAGATGTGCTTGTATATAATGTAACTAAATGAAAAGATAAACTGGAGAAGTCACAGGAATCAAGACTTTATATGTCTGATAGACCATTTGTGTAATATTAGACAGGTGAAGAAAGTCTTTGGACAGAAAACTTTGGATTGATTTCAAAAACAATTTTTTTATGTTGTTACCTGTGTCCCTTGAGTGGCAACTGTCATGACATTACTGAAGTTTAAGAAGCAAACAAGTCTCTGATCAATTAGCAATCTACTCCAGCCAAAAGAAAGACTATATATAAGATGTAAGAAGAACTAGATATTAGCTCTAGGTTTCAATAAATTCTTCACATGTGTTTACAAAATATTTAAAGACCTAAGATTTTGTATAAGTGACCACAGAAGAGAAGAATGTCAGAGGAAAACTTTTATGATAAATGCTTCAATTCCTGTCCTCATTTGACAGAAAAGGAAGGGAGACAGTACTAATTAAGAAGTGTAGATATCTATAGTCTGAGTCTAGATACATGCCTGTCCAACTGAATTAATTGCCTTGCAAAAGTAAGTATTCTTTGGCACCAAAACAAGTGCCGAACTATCACTCTGTTATGAAGTAACTTCTTAGTAAAGTGTTGTCCCTAGATGCTATGCTTCCATTCTGTCTATCAGATGCTATATCTTTTATTCAGACACTATCTAAATGAAACGGACTCCAGTGAAGCATTATAGGTTGATATTAAGAATTCTTGGATTTGGCTATAGTGCTAATTAGATTTTCAACAACTCTTGATAAGATGTTGTAGCTCCTATTTATTGAAGTGAAAATTAAAGATGGATTGTGAATTACAGCTGGTCCGATGCAAGGTCCTGGATTTTATCGTTAATAACACACACACCACACAGACACACACACCACCTAAACACATACAACACACATATACACACCACACAAACACACACATACACACCACACGCCACACATCACATGACTGTATAAACACACATCACACAAACACATGCAAAGCACATAAACACATGTGCACACACACACACACACAAAGTCTTAACCTGGTAGGTTGATGCCATTATGTTTTTTACATTTTAAAAATGCTACCATAACATGAATTCAGAAGTCAGAGAACAACTTTCAGGAGTCACTTCTCTCCTTCCAGCATGTGGAACCCTGAGATCGGACCCAAGTCCTGATCCTTGATGGTAGGTATCCACACCTACTGAGTCATCCTAGTGACCCAGAGTCATTGTTAAGACTCACAGAGTATAAATCATGAGTCCCTGTAAACTATAGATGAGACATGTGATAATAAGGTATGCACATGGGGTCTTCCCCAGATCTCACTTTGACAATGGCATGGAGAAGCTTTGCTCTCTGTGTGGTTTTCTATAGTGTGATGTACTAATATGCTTTCATAGTTACAGATAATGACGACTTGTTAATTATCAAAAACAGAACAATTCCTAGATAATTTAAATAGTTTCCAAAGACTCATTGGTGTGACATTTCTCTACTAAATGCATGCAGATATATGCTTATGTATTTTTACACAATCTTTTTGTGAGACCTTCAAAGTAATACCTGCTGAATTAGAGAAAGTCCATGTTAATTGAATGTAGTGTCAGTATATAATTAATTATACTTAAAGTTAACATTGGCCTTTGTCTCTGAAATAAAGAATACAAAATAACTGGACACATTTCTCAGGGTCATTTTGGGGGTGATGCTCAGTGACTATCTCCCTAGTGTAAAAGACTCAATCATATGGAAAAGTGGTACTTTGAAGGGATGCTTTATAAGCAGTGATGCTAGGCAAGCTATTTGCTATTCTCCATGGATCTTCAAAGGGTCCTAACTAACGCTGAGCCAGAAGTTTATAAAAATTGTACCTCTATTGACTCTTCTCCTTCTGTATTCTACTTTTCTTGTTTCTTCATGTCAGTTTTTGCATTATCTCCTATATAAGCCAACAGACAGCAAATGTTTGCTTGAAACTCCATTCTGTAAACAATCAAATAGTAACATCTTCCTCAAAGGAGGGATTGCCAATGAAATTTCTAATCTTATAAAACTCCTTTCTTTTTTTGTAACATACTGAATTTTTAGTCATTTTCATAGAGGAAGGAAACTATTAAAAAATAGTTGACGTATGAGATTGGTGATGTGGAGTGTCTCATCTGGTATTCTTTTAATATAGGAATAAAATCAGTACAGCACTTGAGATGAGTTAAACCGTTTTTTTCTCAAAACTTTCTGGAGAGTTATTATGTAGTCTCAGAACATGTGCTTTCAATGCTTGAGTTTCCTGCTTCCCCAGGGTTCAGGTCATGGCTTGAGCATGTAACCTTGAAGTGAGCGACTGCTGTAGAAGATGGTATGGCAGAAGCTGGGGGTAAATAGGGAGACAAGCCAAACATCTTTTCCAGAATCAAGCAGCAAAATTAGCTTTGAATCATGGGTGACCATTGTACAAAATTATACACAAGAGAACTTTAAGTTATGGCTATGAAGGGAAAAAAAAAAACCAGCAAGGGCAGTAATTGCTCAACCACCTACAGATCAACCATACAGAAAATAATTGATAAGAACACAAGTACAGTACCCGCCTTCACTAAGACAGCCCAGATCCCTCAGTGGTGATAATGAGCACCCAATTATATTCCCAGTAGTAACATTGCTGGCAACACATAGATAATGTTCTCTATCATTCCAGATGCTTGTATTTGCCAATAACAATGGCAACAAAAATGTACTAAGCCCTTCCCTCAGAACAAGTGTTTATTGCTCAGATAACTGGAGATTCCAAAGGAATCAGAGCAGACTCTGATGCATTCCAGTAGCGCATCAAAGATACCGTGAAAATTCTTGTTTCTCTTTGTCTCTTTTCTGATTATTACAGCATGGTTATAATTTTAAGCTGACTTATGGGATTTCTGCACACTTGCCAAAAATGTCCACAGCTATGGTTTCCCTCTGTTCTTGTTCATCATGAAAAGAGACTGCCCTTCTGCACTGCTCTTTTGAAGGATAAGAAGCATACTTTTCTTCGAAGTCACAAGGGAATGTACCTTTTTACCTTTTTGCCTCAAGTTTTCCTTTATATCCTTGTCCCAGATTCAAGCAAGAAGCCACGGTAGCATTTCATTAATTGGCTTAAAGAAGTCAGAGCTTATCCTTGATACACTTGAGATTCCAGATAGTATCAACACTACAGAGTCCTCCTCTAACAGGCAGTTACTGCTCCTGCTATGTTTTAGAGAGGGCATCTTGCTGTGCAGTCCAGGCTGCCCTTGATCTCTGCCTTTGCCTCCTAGGTGCTGAGATTGCAAGCACATGTCATCAAATTCCATATTAAGTGGATATTTAGTCAGGGTTACCACAAGACATTTTGAAGCAAGTAAAAATGAAGTAAAAACCACACAAGATGCAAGCCAGACATCTATTTAAGTCATTCAGACAAAAGAAGCAAATTAGCGCTTACTCATATCTGATGATACTCATTTATATTGATTGATTCATTACATGATTTAAAATTGTCATTCATCCACATCTGAATATAGTATTTTAATTAATTTTCTTGAGAGTTTTAGACACACAGACAATACAACCTCGCACTTTCACCCTACGCCTGCTCGTAACTTCTCTTGGATCCAACCCCTGCCTCCCATTTCACCCATACCTTGCATACTCATTTCTAATCCACTGATTCCACTGTGTGCTGCCTAGACACTCCAGGGTGTGGACTATGCACTGGAACATAGTACTCATTTGATTTGGTATCTGTAGGTAACTTTATATTTTGATGAGACTCTAACTAAAAATGCAAAGTTTGTGTAGAAGCTTTCTATTACACAGAGTTTTCATTTTTCTGTAAAACAAGGGTGTTACTTTTGTATTAAAATATAATTTGTTTTCAAATAAGGCAGATATTAATGACTATGATACCCAAATTTTAAAATTATAAGTTATAGTTTATTAACATCCCAAGAAAACAAATATAAATACTCTAGGATGCTAAGATACACCCCATGTGAGAATTTTTAAAAAGAGTTGTTAAAAGTAGTTTTGTTTCTCGATCTCTTCATCCCTTTCCTCCTTTCCCTTCCTCTCTCCCTCTTCCCCTCTCCCCCTCCCCAAATTCCCTTCCTCCCCATCAAAAGTTGGATGTGGTGGAAGTGAGCTGTCCACAAAAGGTTACACACCAGAGAGAATACTACCCTGAACACTGTTACACTTCGGATATCCCTCATCTTCCAGATTTTTCTCTTCAACTAGTAAGCGGAATTCAGGGACTTATAGAGAAGCTTGATATACATCTCTGAGTCCTGTTAGTCATGGTGTTTGAGGCATCAACAGGTAGAAAGCTGCAGCTGACTGTGAGGGAGGACAACAAAAGAGCTGAACTCCCACTCATGATGACTCAAAGGCACCAGGACTTCTGTGGACTACATGTGGGCATGAAGATTGAACAACAAAGCTGGGACTTTCCTTTCTTTTCTTATTTACAATGTGTGTGCATGTGTTCATGCAATGCTTGTGTGTGTTTGTGTGTGTGTTCTGTGTGTGTGAAGGTACACTTGAGTGTGAAGGTACCTATGAGGTCAGAAGAAAGCATTAGATCCACTGAAGTCAGAGTTATAGACAGTTGCAAGCTGTCTGCATAAGTGCCAGGAATGGAACTCTGGTCCTATGCTAGAGCACCAAGTGCTTTTAACTGTGGAGCCATCTTTCTGGACCAAAGACTGAGATTTGCTTAAGTCTTCCTAGTGGTTGGGATGTTAATAGAAAAGAATTGGAAGTCTATCCAGATGCCCTGGGTGATATAGAGACAAGCAATAGTCTATCCAGATGCCCTGGGTGATATAGAGACAAGCAATAGCCAAGGGAGCTGTATCTGCACGGTGAATATCACTTGGGCCCATGGAAAAGCAGCAAGAGCAGAATCAGTGTTGACTCCTCCCTTGTAATCTAGAGAACTGGGACTAACCAGTGTCAGTGAAGTGAGACCCAAGCTATTCTTCTGATTGTTTTCCCTGTCTATGCCCATTACAAGCAAGGGTAATAGTTTGAGAAGATATTGCTATCTACAGAACACTGTTAACATGCTGCCCCATCATACAGCAGCACACTCCTCTTTTCATCAGGTGCCTTACAAGAAAACACAAAAGTTTTAACCTGGATCAAACCCTGAAACTATCTATTACAATAAACCAGATTGTCAAAAAGAGTCTTCGGTGGTTATAAGTGAAAATATTGCTTTTATATTGTCTAAGTTATGAGAACTGAATGCCATTTAAATATGAAAGAAAATTAGTAACATTTTTGGAGAGAGAAATTAAAACTTGCTTCATAGAGTATATTCTCAATTCTAAAACCCCCTCTGTTGCTAATATGGGATACATAGGATTTATTTAGAAAGCATTGTGTTTAGCTTTTCAAATATCATTAAGATAAATTTTCACTAAGTTATATTTTCAAAGGTTGTTTGCTATATTTTTTAAAAAGTTAATTTTACCATTTCAGCCCATGTCTCACCCTGCTCTGGTATTTAATTATAGACCAATCATATTTAATGGATTTAAAAAGAAAACTCTTGATAGTAAAGCACTTGGGAAAATGTTATCTGCACCCAATAATTAGATGATTCAATATTTACTTGTATTAACAATTTGTAATAGAGTGGTTGAATTCTAGCTTTTGTTGAGTGATGACATCATATCTGGGACAGTGAGGTTTCTATGGGAACACAGCTGGATTTTTGGAAGACCAAACAAGCAATGAAGATATTGAGGTTTTTAACCAACCTTAAAACTAGATTTCACATTATGTTAGGAAGCTACCCTTTCTGTTTATCCCCTAGAAACAATGCTAAAGATATACCAGAATGATCAATGCTATCTTCATCATGTGTAAATACAAGAAATGTTGATGTTAAACATGGGTGACAACTGGTATAGCACATGTGAAAGATATGAGAATATATGCATAGTGCATTCAAAGATTGCAAATGTAAGCCTAGAAACAGAGTAGCCTGCAGTATGATGTTTGTAAGTGGGAAAGAGAACATGTCAGAAGGGTTTTCTTGGAAGCTTACCAGGTTCATGCTAAGAAAATGGGATCACTTGCTCTCCATCACAAGAAATATCTCACTCATCTTCCTTACCACCTTAAAAATGAAGTTTCTCAAGACTTTGTTTTGGTTGAAAACAGATCCTTCTAGTGGTTTTGTCATGGTGTCTCAAGATGGAGGCTTAACAAGAAAAGGAAGAGCTTATAGATGAGAAACCTAGATGCCCACCTGTGGCTGTTCCTAAGTGAATCCTACCTCCTAATGCCAAGCCTGCTCAGGAAACAATGTGACTTTTTTTTTGGAATACCTCTTCCCCACAGAAAAATGATTTGTCAAGGTCAAGGATAAAATCTAGAACATAAATGGCATTTTTTCTAAAGATGAATATTCTTTTTAATTAGACTACTGCCTTCTACTTCAGAGGTTAGTCAGGTAAGACAAGACAGGAGTAGATAGAAGTGCATAGCACCTATGACTGAAGCAAAATTCTGCTTCTTGGAGAAGATCTCTATCTTCCTGGAGCCAGCATTACCTTAGCCAGGTGATCAAGATAAGGTAAGCACCTAGGATGTCCACACAGAAAGAAAATGAATGCCTTTTTCATGTTCCTATCCTGTTCTAGAGTCCAGGATGTGTAGTTCCCCTATCTTAACTTTATGAATCACCATCCCCAGCTGTACTGCATTTCCATGCTCTTCCTTAGAACAGTGTCAGCACACTATAATCCGTGGGATATTGTCATTTTGTATGGTCTATGACACAATGATTTTTAAGTGGATATTTTAAAAAAAAATACAAGGAAGGGTGTTTTATGGTGCATGAAACTGAGATTAAGTTCAAATCTCATTGTATATAATAAAGTCTCATTGGAACGCAGTCTCATTCACATGATGGCTGTGCACACACAGCATCAACAGTTTCACAGTTACATCATGTACCATATGCCCATGGGGACCCAAATATCCAGTATCTTATCCTCCATGTGTAGATCTCCGGTTTGTCTATACCTGGTGTTAAATGACTTGGAGCTGTTTCCAAAGGCAACTTTCTCAGGGCCTTTACAGCCTAACCTAGGCTCTTCCATACATCAGCAGTTTTATGATGATATAAAGCCCTTTGTAATTTCTTTAGATGTGTTCTTCATCTCTACCATCTATGTGCATATTATTACAACCCACAGCATCTTCTCTCATCCCAATTCAAGTCTGCCAGATGCTATCCAAATATTATCTAATTCAGATATTTTTTAATAATCCAAAGCTAGATCAGATTTACCTTTTACATGCACTGTTTTTTGATTTGGAATTTCTTGTGTTATTAATTTAAAAGCATTTCATACGATGTATTTTGCTCATATTCTTCCCCCCCAACTCTTCCCAAACCCTGTGCAAACCCTTATCACCCCAGCTTCATGCTTGCTTGTTTTTTCTCTCTGTCTCTGTCTCTCTATCTCTGTGTCTCTGTCTGTATGTCTATCTTCTCTCTGTCTCTCTCAAATAAAATCAAGAAAGAAAATCAAAACAAACAAAAATTAACAAGACAAAAAGTACTAAAACAAAAAAAAAGCACACACACACACACACAAACACACACACAAAATGAGTTTATTTTGTGTTATCCAACTACTTCAGGCTTACAGTTTGACCTGAAGAAGATTGATACAACACTGATGATTGATTGATATATCCAGTGTTACTCCACTGAAGAAAATTAACTTTCTCTTTCCCAAAAGGTAGGCATCAATTGCAAATAGCTTCTTCATTAGGAACAGGACTTTAAGTCCACTTTCCTTCTCTATGCTGGGATTTTGCCTGATATTGATCCTGTGCAGGTATTATGTGTGCTGTCACAGCCTCAGTAAGTTCTTCTGTGTATCAGTCCTGTTGTGTCTATAAAATATTTTATCGTTTGGGTCATCCACCACTTCTGGCTCTTGCAATCTTTCCTCCTCCTCTTCCATATAAATTCTTAATCTATAAAGAAAAAGATTTGATAAAGACATCCCAGTTGGGTCTGAGGGCTACAAAGTCTCCCACTCCCTGCACATTGTCCAGTTGTGTATCTCTGTGTTAAGTCTTGTCTCCTCCAAGATGAAGCTTCTCTGTTGAGGGTGTATCAATACACTGACCTATGAATATAGCAATATGTTGTTCTATTGCAACATTCCTTTATCAAAATAATTGCAGTAGTGTTCCCATAGGTTCCAAGGCATATCTAGCCTCAGGTTCTTGGCCATTTTAACAATGCCTAGTAAATATATGTTCCATTTTGTGGAGTGAGCTTTAAACCTAATCAAAAAGTGACTGGTTGTTCCCATAATATTTGTGCCACAACTACACCAGTATATCTTGCAGGCAGGATTCTGTTTTAAGTTATAAGACTTGCAGTTGGGTGATACTGATGATATTTTTCTCCTCTGATATCATTCAAAGTACCTTCCAGCACCATGAATGCTAGTGACATATCTAATGCTTAGAAGCTAACAATCACACATAAGAGAAAACATCTAGCTGATGGTCTGCGTTATGTCACTTTAAGATGATTATTCTAGCTTCATTCATTTACCTGTCAGGTTTATTTTAATTAATAGCTGAATAATTTTCCATTGTATAATGACACATTTTCATTATCCATTGATCAGCTGATAGACATCTGGGATGCTGCCAACTACTCGTTATTATCAACATGCACTCCTATACTTTGCCCTTTCTCTTTCTGTAATTTCATAGACAAATGGACAATATCCATCTTTTTGCAATAATTCTTAACAACTGGCACACAAAAGGAACACAATATGTGCATAGAGAGAGAGGAGAGAAGACAGAAACAGTATAAATAAGGAAACGTATGTGATTTGATGAAGATACTGAATGGAATGTTTAGAAGTTTCTGAATCGCTTCTAAAATAACTTAATGTATAGATTTTTGCATTGTAACAATCAGAATAAGTTATAATTTCTAACTTTAACACTAAACGCTTGGGATTTATACACTGAGGAAGTCACACTCATTTACAAAGGTAAGGACTATCCAGAATAATGTTTCCATAAAAGAATAACAAAATAGAATAACTTGATAATTTTTCTGATATAACATTAGAATTTAGCATTGTGCAAAAGTCTCTTAGAATTGAAATGACTTTTAGCCCAGGACCTGATATCACACATTTAGCTAATCATGCATCACACTTCAGGTAAGCTAATTCAAAATGAAATTGAATAATTTAATGAAGTAACTCATTCTGTTGTGGCTTTCTATTCTTAATGTAGTTATTTGAGTTTCATTAGTTTCTGACCTACAGATGCTGTTATTTTAATGTACTGATTGGGTTCAGTAGTAGAAAACGTATCTGTCCTCAAATTCCAGGCTCAATCAGTAGTACTACAATAAAGAAAATTACTAATGCACTCACTTTTTAAATTCTTTTTTATATGTGGAATGATGTAACGCATTCAAATATGGATGTTAGATAAATGGACCTACCCATAATGCACACACAGACTTTTACATCCATGACTTCCTAGGCATTTGTACATTTTGAAACTTTCTCAGCTCATACTATCTCAGTGATACATTCAGACATAGACCCACAGGGGCATTTACTTGCACACATTCATATCAACAAGAATAACCTTCATTTTCATTGGAACTATTTGTAATCAAGATAGAACTTCCTGAAATGAAGAGGTTATTTCATATCCCCCATACCACTTATTACTGCAGCACTAGCTAAAATACTTCTTACCGTTAGATTATATTTTTCACTATTTATTTCACTAAGATTTGACAAGAAATGCATTTATCTACTCTGAGCACATTTTGAGACTCTGAAAATCTTCACTTTGTGTTACTTATTGATAATTCTTATTCTTGTAATTTATAAAGTGAGTCAGCCTCTATCAGTTGATTTTGAGAACTGCTAATGGGTTGTGTCCCACAGTTTACAGACAGGCAGGCTGTCCAACCGGATCATCACTGTAACACATATTTCCTTTATTCTTCACAGCCACTCCTTTTCTGAAGTGAAGCCTAGGCTTAAATTCTACTTGTGACTCTAATGTCTTGATCTCACCCCCTGGTGGCTTTATCAAAGCCTCCTCTCAGAGGCTTAGAAAAGCTTTCTCACACCAGCTGCTGGATGATGTCACATTCTCTTTATCCTCACACATTGAAAATATTCCCATGGGCAGAGACTTAGCTAATAAAATGCCTTCTACTTAAAAAAAAAAAAAAAAAAAAAGGAGGAGGAGGAAGAGGAAGAGGAAGAGGAGGAGGAGGAAGAGAAGGATGAGGAGGAAAAACCTTCAATATATTAAATCTTTCATCCACATCCTGATTTGAATGCTATTTCTTAAGGCACATGTATTTGATCATAAAGTAATAAACTTTGAATGAAAAACGAGTGCAAAGAAAACCTAAAGCTTTTAAAAATAACCAGAGCTTGAACAATCAAGGGATTTAAAGGAGAATGGAATGAAAAATCAGTTCTGAGATATAACATAACTTGGGTCTTCAGAGATGGAGAAAAATCAAGCAAAATGTGGGTAGATGGCTCTAAATCTCTTTATTAACATACTAAGAGAACAGATTTAACTCTTGAAGCAACAGTGAGTTGGTCTTTATACTAATATTTCTAGCAAGATTCATTACAAGTCTTATTTAAGATAGAAAGTGTAAATCCTTCACTTGCTTTAACTTGTGTTTAAGTATAATACTTTGCTAGCAAGACTCCAGAACGAATAGGTAACATCATATGACACGACAGGACATTACATTTTGAACTGTGGTATATCCATAGGTGCAGATGTTTTGTTAGTATGCCTCAATACCTATATAACTAAAGTGAGACCTGGATCTTTATTTTAAATTTTTAAATTTATTCTTCTCTTATATGTTACATCTGGACCACAGTTCCCCTCCCTCCTCTCTTCCTAGTCCCTCTGCCCCTGCCTCACATCTCCTTCCCTCCTTCTCCATCTACCTCTCTTCCCATCTATCTTCACAAAAGAGTAAGCCAGCCATGGATGTCAACCAAACAAGTTGCAGTAAGAGCAGCACCTCCCCTAGTCTGGACAAGGCTACCCAGTAGCAGGGTAAGGGAGGGAACCTGGATCTTTAAAGGTTCATCCTTTGGATTTATTCATCAAAGAACTGACTTATTTATGTCTTTTCTTTTGATTCTAAGTGATTCTGTCAGAATGTTGCAGCCACCTCATGGATATATACATCATTTATGATTTCACGAACTCCCTTTAGTATACTTAAGACACAGTACTCAGGGATCAATGACACGGCACTTGCTTCAGAGACCATCTTCATGGCTAATGTTTTAGTGGCAGTGTTTTTTTTTTTGGTTTGTGTTTGTTTGTTTGTTTTGTAAATATGTGTTTGCTTCAGAGATATTCTCATACACCAAAGAACTTCAATTCTGTAACTACCTAGGAGTTCATCCCAAGAAATATGAAAGAAGTCTATGAACTGAATTTCCAAGGAATCTTCCCAACACTGAAGTAGTCTCAATGAAGGAAAACTCACACTAAATTTCCCACAATCCTTCTGTCTATTTACTGCACAGCCAAAGTGAGAAATGGTTTAGCTTAGATGAGTAAGGAATAATTTTCTACTCATCTCCACTCTCCAAATGGGGGCACCTTGATGGATCACAAACTTCTTGATAGCCTGTTATTTGTTTCCACCTTGAAAGTAAAGACAATAAGACCACCTGACTCACGTGGTTATGGTGATAACTGAGAAGATATATTGAAAATACATGAGCTATGTATTGAAAAATATCTATGTTAAAAAAAGAATTTTGTTCTCCAAATCACCTAGTCTCCCTTACCAGACCTATTGTTCACTTAAGTCAACTTCTTCACAAAGGCTTCATTCCACAGATATTCTAGTCTTGATGTTCTCAAAAACATGTTTAATAAAGCTTTTGTTTATGTTTTAATTAAGAGTATATCTATATTAAAATAAACTATGGGGTCCTTAAAAGTAGAGAGTAGAGGGGAAGATGACTCAGAGGTTAAGAGTCCGTGCTTCTCAGGACCTGAGTTCAATTCCTAGAACCACAGGAGAAAACTCACAACTGCCTGTAACTCCATTTCCAGATTATCTGATTTCTTCTCTGACTTCTGCAAGCACCAGCACTCATGGGAGTTCTTCTCTCTCTCTCTTTGTCTCTCTCTCTCTCTCTCTCTGTCTCTTTCCTCTCTCTCTAAATACTAGATTGTCTTAGTATTAGTAGGAGACAGATCACTTACCATTCAAATAGTACATATTTATAAATTTCTCATCAGAAGGTCAGCAACAAACAACTTCCAATTCTTTGCTTTCATTTGGAAAACATATGAGGTTAGCTTCAGAACTGAAAGTGGTCATTATATATGCTCACTCTTAGATCAGAGACCATCAAGTCATTTTTAGTTTAAATAACAAACACAGAAGAAACGTTGCAGGTAAGCATCTTAAGTATCATCAAATAGATACATCAAAAGTATCTATTTTGAACAGACTGATTTTTGATCTGTGATATTGTGGTACCTATCAAGGTGTGGGTTTCCTCTCATGGCCTGGGTCTCAAGCTGGGCCAGTCTTTGGTTGGCCTTCCTTCAAATTCTGCTCCATCTTTTACACCTGCACATCTTATAGGGAGGGCAAAGTGTAAGTCTAGGGTTTTGTGGCTGGGTTTATGTCCCAATCTTTTCATTGGATGTATTGCCTGGTTACAGAAAATGGCCATTTCAGGCTCCATATTCCCCATTACTACAAGTCTTAGCTAGGATCACCTTCGTATATTCCTGGGAGTTTCCATTGTCCTAGGTTTCTAGATCATCCCAGAGATGCCTCTCCACAATCCAGTCGCCTCTCCCAGTACTCTCTCCTTCCATTGCCCCTCATTCTTCCTATTCCTATCTCCCTGCCCCAAAACCACCACACCCACTCCCAGACCTTTATCTATCCTGGATGTCTAATCTATTTCCTCTTCTCTGTAATATTCAAGAGTCCCCCTTTGGGCCTTCTTTTTACTTTGCTTCTTTGGGTCTGTGTTGGGTAGCATGGTTATTCTGCACTTTATGACTAATATCCACTTATAAGTGAGTATATACCATGTTTGTCTTTCTGGGTCTGGATTATCTCACTCAGTATGATCTTTGATAGCTCTATCCATTGCCTGCCAGTTTCATGATGTCATTGTTTTTAATAGCTGAGTAATACTCCAATGTGTAAATGTACCACATCTTGTTTATCCATTTTTCAGTTGAAGAACGTTTAGGATGTTTTCACTCCCTGGATATTACAAGTAAAGCTGCTATGAACGTAGCTGAGAAAGTGTCTTGTGGTATGGTGAAATATATTCTGCTTCATTTGCAGACAGGAGCCTAGCATAACTATCATAGAGAGGCTTCACCCAGCAACTGATAGAAACTGATACAGAGACTCACAGCAAAACATTAAGTGGAGCCTGGGGAATCCTGTGGAAGAGGGGGAAGGAGGTGTGAAAGAGCCAGAGGAGTCAAGCACAGCACAGGAATACCTAGAAAATCAACTAACTTGGTCCTATAAGGGCTTATAGAGACTAAACTGCCAAGGAAAGAGCATCCATGAGATGGATGTAGATCCTCTGAACATACACAACAGTTGTGCAGCTAGGTCTTCATGTGGGATTCCTAAAGGGGCTGTCTCTGACTACAGTGCCTTCCTTTGGATCCCTTTCCCCCAACAGGACTGTGTTCTCTAGTCTCAAAAGAAAAAGATGTACCTAGTCTTACTGCAACTTGATATGCCAAGGCTGGTTGTTATCCATGGGAGGCCTAAACTTTTCTGAAGAGACTGGAAGAAAGGGTACATGAGGGAGGGTGAAATGGAGGGACTGGGAGGAGAGGAGGGAGGGGAAGCTGCGATGGGGAAATGTAAAGTGAATGGAACAAAGTGTTAACCCAAAGCTCTGCTTTCAAGGTGAGGAATCCCATGGCAAGCAAACCGCTCTTCAGTAGCCACAATAAAGCAATTTCAGCCAGAATGCACACAGGGCTTAGTCTATTCTAGTAAGCATTCTGGGTATCACAATAATTGAAAAGCTCTCTTTCCCCCTCCCTTATGCATCTAGTCTGTGGTTCATTTGTACTCTTCAAAGATAAGAAGCCATACCTCTAAGTAATTATATCTGCTTGTCTTCTAAGCGAAGTACAGATTCCAGAAAGATTCATGGGTCTAGTTCATTTTTCTAAATCCATGCTTAGGCAGGAGTCCTAATGTCCTAATGTATAATGACAACAAAAGAAGTTCCTTATGGATACATGCTTGGTGAGTGATTAGTATCTGGAAAACATAGACTTTGTCAGCAGTAAATGTTCTACTAACTTTTCCATCCCTACACGTTTCAGACAGCCTTAAAACTGAATAGGTCACTTCTCTGGTCATCGCGTCACTTGAAAATGGTGGCTTCCAACAAGTAATATTTACTTGAAAGGCTTCTTAATAGATTGCACTGACAATGAAATCTCCATGGTGATAACTAGACCTGAGTGTATGAGGCAGCTCAGGAGAATACAAGTGAGTCTTCTTCGAACAGGAACACAGGCCCATTGATGACCTTCCCAGCCACACTTCCCATTAACTCCAAGTCCCATTAAGCTGTTAAATTGTCTAGACAGCTTTCATAAGGTTCTCAAAGAAAACTGGGTTGCTGAAGCTTACCTCCTCACCAGAGGCCAGAGAAAGACTGAACTTCAGATGAAGCTGTTGACATGGCAACAAAAGCACTTACCACTCAAACCAAAATGACAAAGGTACTGCACATGATGGGAAATGGCATTTCACAAATGCATTCCTTTCATGGTGCAGAAACCTGCCATGATTTTCTCCCACAAAATTACCCCACTCTAGGTTTCTAAACAAATGTATTTATGTTTTGTTAGAAAGAAAATGTAAAAATGAAAGAAAATGATGTAAGCAGCAAAGTCTTAGTGGTTTCATGAATTCTAACCCCCCAAATGGCTACATGCTATGAGTATGTTTTCCACGGGTGTAAATGTTCTCAACAATGGGCATTAGAGTCAAGCTTTGAAAACAATGTTAGAATAAATTATATTCCTTTTCCTAGCACAATTAGGGAATGAAGGCTTTCCTTACAAAGTTATTAAAACACACATTTAAGGAAAACCCACAACGTTGTTCATACTTTTTTTTAAAAAAAAAAAAAGGTCAACACTTATAGGAATAACATTCTAATGAGATTTCAAGAGTAAGGACACAGAATTAGAAACATTCTGATATGTTGTTTGCATGTATTTGTTGCTTGGGTAAATGCAAGTTTGTGAGGACAGTTGTCAATTCATCCATTAGAAAACACAATGGGAAAAAAATAATAGACAAAAAGAGACATTGAGTAGATGGTGGAGAAACCAAAAGAGTAATGAGGACCAAAATGGAAATGAGTGGTGGGATTGGATGTTTCTTATACGAGGCAACAAGCTAAAAGATGGCTCTGACATTCCCTTACCCTACAGATCCAAATTTAAACTCTCAATGTAGATATTTAGGGGACTCTTATTCTTTTTGAAAAAAAAAAAAAAAAGCAACCAACTAGACACAGGTATAAATGGCTGTTTGAGAAAACACATCAGAAAAGAATAACAATTATAGAATAAACCTTGAGCATAGTGATCACACCACTAAAAGGTCAAATGAGGTACAGTTATTAGATGGGACTACTTTAATCCACACTTACTATGAGGTGTATTTCCAGGTGACCAGAGTTAAATTTTCTCCTCAGTGTGAGGCACAGAAGAAGCTGCCCCAATGGTGTGCTCTGTCTCTGCTTTTGAACTTTGCAGTTTCTCTTTGAGTCCTACTTTTGTTCCTGGTGAAGTCCCATCCATTTCTTCAAAACAAAGATTTCATTTCCTTCTGGGAAGCCTTCTTCCATATATATCCAAAAAGAACAGATACCTTCTTAGTTCTCCTATCCACTGTGGTATGACAGTCAAATCTTCATGATAGAATCCTAGTCTTCTCTTGTCCTACTTAAGCAGTTCCTTGGGGATAGTAACACATTTTTGTTTCTGAGGCCAATTCATGGCTGTGAAGTAATGGATTTGACTCTATCAAATCCAAGAAATACCAAAATATTCCATGAATACTTGAAAATAATACCTCCAAAGGTGCAGCTATGTGTGTATCTGTGATCTAAAGATTAAGATGTGAGCCATGACGCTCCAAGGGTCCTCCAGTTATCTGAGTAACATTGTCTCTCCCTGAGAATAGAAGCCACCTTGAATTTCTGGAGTCTTTATAGTGGATAGAGACTAAGAATGACTTCTTGCACACACCGACACAGTTCATGAGTGCAACCTGTCCCACCTCAGCTGTCTGGACAGACTCCGTTGTTCCCAGCTTGAGGAGCTCCTACATGCTATTAGACCTCATGATGCACTTAAAGTGATTTCATCGGCATGTATACATTTAGACCGTCCCTTCAGTAATGATCTTCACTATTACCCAATTACTTCAAAAATGTTAGTTCTTCCATTACAACAAGATGACTCAGTCCTCCATCCCATTTTTTCTCCTAATTCATCTCTCATCTGTTTTCTTAATCTAGAGTCATCAACTTCCTCATACCCTTTGGCTCTCAGAAGCACCAATGTGACAAGTTTCTTCTCTGTAAGACCACATTAAGCACTAACTTAACATCTAAAATCCAGAAGCTGCAGGCAGTTCAGTTATCTTGAAAGCACCAAGAGCTGAGTTCCATCTCTAACTCATTTAATAATCCAGACATAGAGGCAGGCCTCTGCAAACCCAGCCCTCTTACAGTAAGATGGGAGGCAGAGTCAGGAAAGTAGGCAGTGCAGCAAAAAAAAGAGAGACCCTTGCCTCAACAAAGGGAAAGGGAAGAACCAATCCTCAAAACCTGTTCTTTGAACTCACATATACACCATAGTACACATGTGCCCATACTCACACATACACACACACACACACACACACACACAGAGAGAGAGAGAGAGAGAGAGAGAGAGAGAGAGAGATCCATATCCAGTACAGCCATACATAGCAATTCCAACTTTTATCTCAGTTTTGTTTGTAAAGTTTGAAATGTTTTAAGCAGTCACTCCTTGCAGCAGCATCGCCCTTTGGCTGCTGTATCATTATTCTTTCTTTTATTTCCCATTTGGAAAGGAACAAGACTTCCTTACATGGCTCTAGATCTGCACAGCACCTTTGGCTGTGGAAGTATCCACTAGGCTATTGTCAAATTCAAATTCAAGGCCCCTAAACTGAACCTGTCATTGGTGAAACCAGAGATCCAGATACTTCTGCCTCTGGGACCTCTGCCTCAGAAATGGCACTACTGTGTATTGGCTGATGTATTTACACAGCTTCTACAGTCCCTTCATCCAGTCAAAGCCCCAGTCCTAGAGGGCATTTACAACTGCAAATCCATCACTTCTTTCCAGATCCTTTCTGTTGCTCCACCTTAGATGCTAGAGCATTGCACTGGGAGTCAGCTGGTCTGGCTATTTAGAGTTTATATCAAATATTTATTTCCCAATTTATATCTCAAAAGCACCACTTCCTTAAGTAGGATATCTCTGGAAACTCTACTTAGATCAACGCTTCTGAATATTCTTTATCTAAACAATCCTTTGTGTGCTTCCATAGCCCTTAGCCCAATGTCTACTTGTTTCATTTATAACCATATCATTTGTTATCCTTCTCATTGGACTCCAGATGGCTTAGGATATGTCCATCTAATTTAATGACAACTCCTTGTATATAGTAAAGAATATTATACATAGCAGGTAATAGGCAGTGGGTGATGAATTAATGCCCCTCCTGCTTTTCCCCCCTCCTGCTCTTCTCCCTCCTGCTCTTCCCCTCTCCTGTTCTTCCCCCTCCTGCTTTTCCTCCCTCCCACTTGTTCTAACCTAGGTGCATCTTAATTTAGCTCTGAGCTCTTCTGAGAAGAGTGTCAGAAGCAAACAACTCATACCCTTAGCATCTTCTGCCATAGAAGTCTCTACTTCTCTTTTTGTAACACTAATTACCCTGACATAAATATAAAATTAAGATCTGTTAGGTTTTTTTCTTTTACCTGTGTAGATTTATACCACTGAATCGAGTATCTAGTTTGGCTGGCAATAGAAACTCAATAAATGTCAGTTTATGAAACACAAAGATTATTCCAAGTTGGAGAAATAACTCCGTCAGTAAGGCACTCACCAAGAAAGCTCAAAGATCTGATTTCAACCCTGGAACCCAATCAAGAAAGCCAGGCATGGTGGCTAATGTTTGTGATCCCAGTATGGAGGAGGTGGAAACAGGGAGGTCTCTGGGGCTTCTGGACAGTTAATCTTGCCTAGTCACAAAGTTCCAAGCCAATGAGAGACACCATCTCAAAGAAAAGGTGGATGGTACCTAATGAAACCCAAGATTGCCCTATGGCTTCCACATCACAAGCACGTGTCACATGTATACTTCCCAACATGTGCACCTGCGCATGAATATGCATGCACATGTACACAAATCATTCTCCCACTATGGACAGAATAATAATAAGTAGATAAAACAGTATGTTTATCCACTTCACAATTTAGCTAGAAATTCTAACAAAAGTAAAGAAAATTCAATTGGAAGTATGGCTACCTACAGAGTACTCTGTTTATCACAAATGGAAGCCCCACTGCCTAAACAGTACAAGGTTTGATACATAAATTGGGGTGTTTTTTAAACTTATACATTATGTATATCATGTGTTAATGGAAAATAATAATCCCCTTACCATTGCACCAAATAACTAATTCATATAATCAAATAACTACTTTAATGAAAGGGTGGGTCTTTCATTTTATTTTGTTTTTCTTGTTTGTTTTTTTTTTTTTTGTTTTTTTTTGTTTTTTTGTACTGAAAAGATGATGTTGGAAAGGAGGAAGACTAGCCCTCCAAATTAGAGTGATTTACTGATCTTTGTGACCTGGAGAATTCCTGTCTCTGATTTATGAAATTCTCAGATTTTACCCAAATCTAAAACACATCCAGACTACCCACTGATTTACTGAGAGCTATTCTGCAGGTTAAAGGCCTGTGCTGGAGCATCTTCAAGGTCATACAAGTTTGGAAATGCACTCACAAGCTCTCTTTGAAACAAGTCATTGCTTGGTATTAATTCTCGGCTAGCTAAGTGAATCAAATAAATGTTGATACGCTGCAATAATCTTTTGATGTGGCATCTTATCTAGGCTATGCCGCAGCCATTAATGGGGACTAAAACCTAGCTATATTGATATATTAAAATTACAATAAAGTTCACAATCTTTAAGTAAGAAAATAAGCTTAGATAATGAAATTGGTCTGTTTCCATCAAGTTAAAGGTCTTAAATCAGAACTAAGGTTTCTCTGATGGAAGAGTATCATCACCTATAGGTAGCAACTTTGATTTATTCCCAGGAATTCTATGGTGCCCTGTTTTGTGAATTCTTGTCTGACTTAGCCAACCCTGAAACTATGTAATTCTTTCTAAATAATTTGTTAATATGTATATATCCTAATGACTGAGCCTTGACTGGCATTTATCTTACCTTCTGAATACTTACAGAATTTCCTTGGATTAGGTTAATCAGTAAAATATAGAGATTGATGAATTAAAGATAACTGTAGAACTGATAAAGAAAAAGATTAAAAACAAACAGATTCTGAGAGCTATAGTTCATGTGCCTGTGCTGTGAATGCAGAAGAGGAAGTGATACTTGTTCATTAGCTAATGGCTATTTACTGTGTAAGCTCTTAGCTCAAAGAAAGTTAAATATATCCATGGATGTTTCTTGAATGGATAATTGGAGAAGTCTGATGAAGTTTTATGGATGCTAAAAAATTCTTAATAGATCCTGTTCTAGACACTTGACACACCACACTACTCTGCAATTAAACTGAACTCCAATGGATATCATATAATAAAATAACTGTACTGTCTCCTGACCAAAAAACACCTGATTTTTTTGTATAATATTTTAAACTAATTAGATAAGTGCTATCCAACTGATCTAATCTGAGAAACCTAAGAAAACGTCATGTGTTTAAATATTTAATTTTGCATCTTAAAATACAAATTTTCTGGTAACAGAATACAAGGTAATGAGTTTCATTGTGTGATTTTCATAAACATTCTTATTCATTCTTCCCTCTCCCCAACTGTCCCATTGCCATGCTCTCCAGATTGCTGCTGGTCACGAATAGTCTTTTATCAGGACAGATGTCCTCAGTCTTTCCCTGCTCCCGCTCCTGCTATATCATTCCCTCGAACCATCCCCTTTCCAGTTTCATGACCTGTACACAGCTTCCTTCCAAGAAAGATATAATCACCAGCATGAAGAGATAGTCCAAATAAAAAAAAATTCCTCAGAACCACGTAAGCACAGGTTTTATAAAATACGTTTCTTTCTTTTCTAACACCAAAAATGGGGTTGTCTCTCGAAGTCTCACTGAAGAGACACAGGTCACCAAATACTAATGCTCAACTGTCAGAACTGTCCACTTCTGCCAAGAGAATAGGAAAAAACAAAACAAAACAACAACAAAAACACCTTCCCTGACCAGAGGCACACTCAATAGTCACTATTTTCTAAGAGCATTAGAGATAGCTGGGTTCTGTAAAATGCTGTTTGTTGCAAGTTAAACCAAGTGGTTTTTCCACTTCCCTATGTAACTCAGAAGAGTAACACTGTTCGAAGTTGAATTGTTGATGGAGCTGAAGGCTGGTAGATGACTGCTTTTAAAGAAGTTATAATTACTTCATGTTGAGAAGCTATTCTTCTGAAAGAGTTCTGTGAGAGGGGTAGTCGGTGGGACCTGCACTCATTTCACCCAGCAAGCCTGGTTTCCTGCCAGGTTAAAAAGAATCCTTTCCTTTCCATCAGGAATCTCCATTCCCCAGTGCACACATGCCTGCAGGGCACTGCAGGAGCCAGGCATGGGGTTCTCAATGCTGTGCAAGCAACCCCTGCATTTGAGAGACTGCTGTGGAAACAGACTCTTTTATTGTGGAGAAAAGTCTATTCAGAACCCAGAGCACATCCCCTAGCACTGGGGTAGGAGGTGGGTTCAGCATGTTTAGTGAAAGGAAGTTAGCTTCAACAGCACAACCACAGGTGGCGCTGGGGTCTTTTCCGAACCATTTCTTCCCTCTCTCCCACCCACCAGCACCTCCCTTCTCTGTTCCTACTACTCCTAGAACAATACAGCCACTTCCTAAGTTATAGCAACAAAGAGCAGCAGTCCTCCTACCAACCCTAGTCCCAGCCCTCGATTACCCTGTGTTACTGCAGAAGGCTCAGTAGAGGAAGAATAAGATGTAGAATTATTATTATTATTATTATTATTATTATTATTATTATTATTATTATTTTCATTATGGTCTTATCGCATCTTTTCATGCTGTGGTGAGCACTTAACATCTATTTTCTAGTTTAATATTCTAGGGTTGTTATTATTATTCCTATTTCATAGATTTCTTAGAACTCTGCAGATACGGAATTCAATAAAAGATTTAGAAACGGGAAGTCTATGACAAGCTTCCTATCCTCTGGCTCACTACCCCACCCTACCTTCCTCTTTATTGCCCTACTTCTCAGCCCTTTCCTTTTGCTTTTTTCCCCAAAAGCCCAACTTAAGCTCCTCTGAATCACTAAAAAATTACCTAAGATAAGAATCAAGAAAACACCTATGGTTTTGCAATGGAAGATACAGCAATGCTGGCCTTTCAACTAGGAAAACGCTGGCAATGCTTCTCTCCTTTGGGTTATTTAAAACACAACCACACCACCACTATTTCATAGGAGTGACAGGACCTGAAACACGACCCTGTACCTCAGCCTGTACCATCTCGGTTCTCTGGTCCAGTGTGTCCTAACACTGAAAAAGTGCTCTGAGTGAAAGGTCCACTACTCATCAACACACTACAAATCAAATCACTAAATTGAAAGGAACGACGGGGGAATTAACAGTCAAAATGAAGGAAATCCTGTTAGATCCCAGCTCATGTGTCATTTGTAAATTCTCTTCCATGAATAAAATTCACCTTTGCATCACAATTTATCAACTTGTTTTTTATATCTCACCTCCAACTAGTTTCCGATGAATTGCTTGGTTATTTTGTGAAACTCTATTTAGTGGAATAAAAGATTTCTCAGACACCTGGAGCCATACTGCCAACCTTGCCTGTGACACTCCATTTCTTTTAAAGTTCAAAAAGATGAAGAAAACCCAAATGGAAAACACTGGCAAATTTTTATCAACCTTTACCTACTTAATCAAAAACGTCCCAGATCTTCAGAGCGCTCTGGGAGCAAACGAGCTGTGCTCTCTAGGACAAATCATCCTGGGGGATGCTTTTTCGATCCTCTCTCTGGCTCTTAAAGTAAGATTTGGAACTCAATTTTCTAAAAATAACAAAAAAAGTATGTTAGCTGCAGCATGGTCACAGGAAAGTGCATTGTGCTTGCGCGGAAATTTTTCTGGTATGAGTTCTGATTATGTCAGCTTCTAGCTTCATATTCAACTTGACTAATAAATGATTTGAGTCTCTATTCTTTGTCTACAATATCAACAATGACAGTAACTAATTTATGGACTTTCTGTTAAGATTAACAGAAATGAAATCACTTTACAAGCTGTAATGAAACTAGGTGCTGGCGAGAGGGACTCACAATAAAGAGCGATTGCTAATCATGCAGAGGACCCATTTGTTCCCCAACACCCATGTAGGGCATCTCATGGCAGCTTAAAACTCCAGTTCCAGGGTCTTTGGTGCCTGCTTCTGGCCTTCATGGATACCCATACAACAACATACGATCACATAGGCATATGCACATATACATAAATATAAAAATCTTTTTAAAAGATATGATAAACTAAATACAAAACTTGTTTTACTTTGAATTTTGTTGACAGATGACAATTTTGAATCATTTACAGTTTTTCAAAATTTCATTGGTTTAGTCAGGACATCCTGAGTTTCTCCAAACAGTAAATTATTCTATTCCGAAGTATTGGAAACCATAAAGAGTTAAGATGAAAATAGTTTTAAACAAAGAACTTGAGACCTCTAGGTTGAATGACTATGCCTGACAAAATCCATTGACTTTGTTTCTTCTGATCAGATTACTGCAGTGTGTATCTGAAATTAATAAGCAGATACTAGCCTACCAAAAATGACCAGTGGCTACCCCAAGAATAAAATAGAGAAAAATGCAGAAAGACCAGAAGGAATATGAATGTACATTTAGGTTTTATTTTTATTAGCTGGGCAGAGGACAGGGGACATATTTGAGGGCATTATTCACGTTAACACTGTCTCCTTATGTTTGCAGCTAAAACTTCCAATTCAAGAGTGACTTAAAATCATGAAATTATAGCTACTTACAAAATAGTTTATGCTAGTTTTATCACATTGAATGTTTTCTAGTAGAGAGTGTCTGCTCTCTAAACAAATGGTAAAATACTGTTGCAGGCATCGATGTGAAGGTATATCACAGTGATAGCCTTCTCAGGGTACCACCAGAGAATATCGGGTCACTTTTCAAGGTCACTCATTAATGTGCCTGTATTTTTCATGTCACCAGAATCCCATGGTATTACAGCCATGAATTCTACTCAACCTTGAACTGTCTGTTGGTCTAAAGGTAGTCTGATGACATGACTCATGTTAAGCTTTAAGGGTTAAAAAGATGTCAAAAGTTAGAGTAGGACTGAGTGAGAAAGAACGAGGTCTTTGGTGGGTAAGAGACAGGAAAGGGAAAGCCATCAAATGCTGATTAGAATAAATGCTCCCATATACTAATATCTGCTGCAAATAAAAGATGGGGTTGGTCCTCACTTTTGCAATAATTCTTCATGGGAAGTATTCTAAGATTAATTTTTTCTAAATTAAAAACCAAGCTGAGCAGTATTTTCTTTCTGTAGATTTTAACATCACAAACTTACACCTTGTGATCATCATTGGACACACACATAAGAAGGCAGTGAAAGATTGTAATTCCCTTTTCAATACAAAGGTAGCCATGTCTTTTTTGGAGGCATTTAAGCTGTTACAAAGGCTGGTGATAACAGGCTAATGACATGATTCAGGCTTTGACTTTTAAATTCACTTGACGTTCTCTAGTAAGTTTCCTGGATGCCCATCAGGACATGCTCTGATTTATTCTCTCAGACTCCATCTTTCTGGCCAGCAACTCTGAATGAACTGTATCATTTCTCTCATGCTCTCACTGGTGTAGCCTTAGCAGTAGGGAAAATAACACCCCACTGTGGTTAGGAGCTGCTGAGATTAATTTTATAATGCATAATGAATAACCTCATGTAGGCTCATGGTCACTAAGAATTTTGATTAGAATTTAATCTCTTGTGTCTTTGACAACAAATTCCGTATTATTTCTTTTCCAGCCCAAACGAGCTGTTGTTTAGAGTTACCTATCCCCTCTGGGAGCATGTTAAAGCATTTGATGGGGTTATGTCAATCATTTATGTGGTACTCTCTACTTCTTCTCAGTTCTTTGTGGATAGTGGAGGGAGAAGAAAGGAGGAAGGATAGGAAGTAGGCAAAACATTTTTTTAACTTGTAAGGAAAAATATGATCCTGCTACTGACAGAGTCAAGCTATCAGACCTAATTATTCCTTCTCCGCTTCAGAGGCAGTGTCTTTGAAGAAGTGAAGGGCACGAAAGGCTGATCTGGGAAACAGGAGTAAGATTGCTCTTCCCTGTTAAATGTACATTTCAGGCCTGTCATCCTCCATATGGCACTGATGCTACCTCCTCCTTCTCTGCCTGTTACTACAATTCGTCCTTCTCCCTTACACTCAGCAGCAGGATGGGCTTCCAATAAAGAGCAATGGTATTAATCTTTGATTTATGTCTTAAGGCTGACCATGCTTCAGCCTATATCTGCCAGCTCTTGTCTTTGAAGTTATTCTATCAGGACTTCTATGTCTTTGTCCATTTCCTCTTACTATGACAAAATACTTGAGAATGGCAATGTATAAAAAAGAAATGGTTTGTTCATCTCCTCCTTACTTTTTGAGGCTTAAAATCCAAGAATGCAGGTCTATCTGTATAGACTTTAGTGAGGACCCTCTGGTCTACACAACAATATGGCTAAATTAACTTTATAGATTAAAAAGGAACAATAACTCAGTGACCTCCTTTGTCATATTTGACAAAATGTTTGGGTATTAGAAACATTCCATGCTTTAAGAAATGTTCAACTGAACCATGATATCCAGAATTCACTTTTCATATTACTTTAAACTTTAATAATTAGAACTCATTTTAATGCTGAGAATGATGGTATCACTTAGATTTTTCCTAATGTATAAGTTTTCTACATGTTCATTCATTCACTAACAAAATATTACATAACACTGTGAGACCCAATTCCTTGTCATAAGTTAAAGGCCTTACAGAGTGGGTGGCCTTGTCCTCATGAGCTCTGAGGACATGTCTTAAGGCATCACATGTTCTTCAAAGGCAGACTCTCCAAAGGCTGAATCCAGGCTCCCACGGCTCCCGCCCAGTTTTGTTCTCTGCATCAGTCACAGATCAATGCAGACCAAAAGCCAATGTGCTTTTCTTGCTTGTGATGGCAAGCATTCCCAGTACATTCTAAATTGCTTCCAAGTTTGATTTATTTGTTTCTTAATGGGACTTCCATTTTAAAACTATCTTTTAGCTGGCCATGATGTAGCATGCTTTTAATCCCAGCACTTAGGAGGCAGACATAAGCAGGCCTCTGTGAGTTCAAGGGCAGCTCAGTCTGCAGTCCAGTCTACAGAGAGTTACAGGTCAGCAAGGAGAGCCTGTCTCAACAACTAAACTGTTCAAACTCAAAGACCACTATTTTTTGCTTGCTATTTATCATACTCTCAAAGTAAACATTTAAATCAAATCTGAATTCTTTCTTTTTCTTTCTTTTTTCTGAGTGAGCTGCCCAGGCTGGCTCTGATCTCCTTATCTGCCTTTAGACATTTGAGTACTGAGGTTGCAAGCTTATACCACCATGCCTAATGGAATTTATTATGAATATGATGCTGTCAACTGGGACAGTACATATTCTAGTACCAGACTCATTTGTACAGATAACAACCACTTTGATGGGACCATACAAAGTTACACAACATGCAGACAGAAAGCCAGCCATGTGCCCTCCAAATGACTTTCTACTATAGCATGTGTTATTTCTCCCAATGAGAACACATCTATTACAAAAATTAAATGTCTATACTTTTCCTATGGTAATGTGTACTTTCTTTGATAAGCCCAAGAGCTCGGGAAATTAAGGTAAATTGTTAAAAGCCTTTATCAATAAAAACCCCTCAGTGCCAGAGCCCTCCTGTCATTTCCTTATTGACGCCAGGTAAACAAACACATTATATATCTGCATAGCTCACATGTCAAGCAGCTGCCAAAATGAGGGGCTTGTGAAGCTCCTGCAGTCACCTTATAAATTAACACATACATAACACCAGCGAGAAGGCTATCAGCTCCCAGTATCTATTAACACTTCTTTGAAAGCTGTAGGTGCATGCAATTAGCACTCGATAAGAACATTATTCTCAAAAATAACATAAAATCTACATGTGAAGAACAAGAGCATTCATTCTGCTTAAAAGTTTGATATAAATAGGGATTGAAAAGGAAACACTTCCTTTTGGTCTGAAAGAATTTGTTTCTATCTACACATTCAAAATTTTGACATAGGATGATCAATATTCTGGTACCTACAGGGTAAAGAATTCATATAAAAAGATAAATTCTTATAAGCTTTTAGATTTTTTTCTTTCTTCCCTATGGAATTCAGATTTGGAGTTGCAAAAGGGAGAAAGAATCCTTTAATGTGAAAGTTAAATACAGCATACGCTGGCCTATAACTGTAGGGTCAGATGGCATTTGTAGGAGTGCAAATGTCCTCAATCCACTGACTTACAAACCTGACAAAGATGGTGATAGCTGTCTGTCCACCAAAGAACTGAGCACTCCCATTTCATTATAAATCTGCCCCTGGGACGTGGCCACCTACTAACTGAATGTGTTTCCCGCAGCTTCCTGAACCTAGGTGTGCCTTTTGACTAAGTTCTAGTCAATAGGATCTAAGAAAGAGGTGTGTGCCACCCTGCAAGCAATTCCTCTGTCTGTTAGTTGGAAGCAGAGGGGCTCAACCACGTGATGATAAAACGACAAGCTTAAAAAGACTGAAATGTCTACAGAGATTTCCACATGAACGCCAGAAGTCCAGAGTCACATGGTACATGGCAAAGAAACACACTTATTTGTATTAAACTGCTAAAGTCCATGCATTTATCTTTACAGTACCTAGTGTTATCTAAATAAGCACAATGCTGTAAAATGGAATTGCAAAGAAAAAACTTTTAAATGAACTTAAAGTAAATTTACATGTGCCAGTAACTACTTATAGCCCTAAACTTGGGCATTTCCCCATCTTAAAACAAGAGGAGAAATTGGTGCCCTCAGAAGAAAGTGATTTGTCTGGAATCACACAACTAACCAATAAGGCATATTGAAAGATGAACCAAGCCCCTTAATTATTTCAGAAAAGAAGGTTGAACTTCACGTTAAAACCAGCAAAGAGTGTATCAGAAGCTAGCCAGGGACAACACAGTACAGGCTCATTCTGCAAGCATTTAAAATATACATTTCGTCAATAACTATACATGATATTTTAATGCATTTAACAGAATTTTGCCTACTCCCTGCACAAGCTGTGCTATGTAGTTTAATTTCTATCACTTTTAATCTGATGAGAAACAATGTGGGGCAGGTATTAAAAGGATTGCTTCTGTTACTTGAAAGAGCTGATGTTTCAGAGAAATAAAGGTTATAGAAGTTAAGGATACCACTGCTAATAAGAGTCTGTATGTCCCCAAGTCACTCTGGCTTCAAACTTCCTCTGTCTCATCCCAATCAGCTCCTATGTATCAATTAGCATACTGAAAAGATCTGCTACAGTTGATAAACAACTTCAGCAAAGTGGCTGGCTACAAAATTAACTCAAGCAAATCAGTAGCCTTCCTATGCTCAATGGATAAACAGACTGAGAAAGAAATTAGGGAAATAACACCCTTCACAATTGTCACAAACAATATAAAATATCTTGGTGTGACTCTAACCAAACAAGTGAAAGATCTGTATGACAAGAACTTCAAGTCTCTGAAGAAAGAAATTGAAGAAGACCTCAGAAGATGGAAAGATCTCCCATGCTCACGGATCGGCAGGATTAATATAGTTAAAATGGCCATCCTGCCGAAAGCAATCTACAGATTCAGTGCAATCCCCATCAAAATCCCAACTCAATTCTTCATAGACTTAGAAAGAGCAATTCTCAAATTTATATGGAATAACAAAAAACCCAGAATAGCAAAAACTATTCTCAACAATAAAAGGACTTCTGGGGGAATCAGCCTCCCTGACTTCAAGCTGTACTACAGAGCAATAGTGATAAAAACTGCATGGTATTGGTACAGTGACAGGCAGATAGATCAATGGAATAGAATCGAAGACCCAGAATTAAACCCACACATTTATGGTCACTTGATCTTTGACAAAGGAGCGAAAACCACACAGTGGAAAAAAGGCAGCATCTTCAACAAATGGTGCTGGTTCAACTGGTGGTCTACATGTAGAAGATTGCGAATTGATCCATTCCTATCTCCCTGTACAAAGCTCAAGTCCAAGTGGATCAAAGACCTCCACATAAAACCAGATACACTGAATCTAATAGAAGAGAAAATGGGGAAAAGTCTCAAACACATGGGCACAGGGGAAAAGTTCTTGAACAGAACACCAATGGCTTGTGCTCTAAGATCAAGAATCAACAAATGGAACCTCATAAAATTACAAAGCTTCTGTAAGGCAAAGGACACTGTAATTAGGGCAAAACGGCAACCTACAGATCGGGAAAAGATCTTTACCAATCCTATGTCCGATAGAGGACTAATATCCAATGTATACAAAGAACTCAAGAAGCTAGACTCCAGAGATCCAAATAACCCTATCAAAAAATGGGGAAGAGAGCTAAACAGAGAATTCTCAACTGAAGAAACTTGAATGGTAGAGAAGCACCTAAAGAAATGTTAAACATCTTAGTTATCAGGGAAATGCAAATCAAAACAACCCTGAGATTTCACCTCACACCAGTCAGAATGGCTAAGATCAAAAACTCAGGTGACAGCAGATGTTGGCCAGGATGTGGAGAAAGAGGAACACTCCTCCATTGCTGGTGGGAATGCAAGTTGATACAACCTCTCTGGAAACCAGTTTGGTGGACTCTCAGGAAAATGAACATAATACTACCTGAGGACCCAGCTATTCCACTTCTGGGCATATACCCAGAAGATGCTCCAACATGTAATAAAGACACATGTTCCACTATGTTCGTAGCAGCCATATTTATAATAGCCAGAAGCTGGAATCAACCCAGATGTCCCTCCACAGAGGAATGGATACAGAAAATGTGGTACATTTACACAGTGGAATACTACTCAGCAATTAAAAACAATGACTTCATAAAATTTGCAGACAAATGGATGAATCTTGAAAATATCATCCTGAGCAAGTTAATGCAGTCACAAAAGAATGAATATGGTATATACTCACTGTTAAGTGGTTATTAGCCCAAGAGTTCGAAATACCCAAGAGTCACTTCACAGCAACAGTAGGGCAGAGTGGGAGGTCCCAGATGGAGGACTTGGGGAAGGGACTGAAGGAGCTGAGGGAGTTTGCATCCCCAGAAAGGCAGCAACAGTGGCAACTGGCCGGACCCCCTGATACTCATGGAGACTGATCCACCAACCAAAGAATACACATGGAGTGACCCATGGTGCTGGCCACATATGAGGCAGAGGAGGGTCTTGTTAGACATCAAGGGGAGGAGAGGCCCTTGGGTCTGAGGGTATTAGATCCCCTAGTATAGGAAAATGCCAAGGAGGGAAGACGAGAGTGGGTGGTAGGTGGGTGGGGGAATACCCCAATAGAGGCAGGGGAGGGGGGAGGGAATAGGGAGGTTCCAAAGGGGAGATCTGGAAAGGGGAAAACATTTAAAATGTAAATAAAGTAGAAAAATAAATAAATAAATAAATAAATAAATAAATAAAATAAAAATTTAAAAAGAAAAAGAAAAATATGTTCCACTGGGGTTGAGGGGGGGGAGAAAAATATATCATTTTAAATATGTACTAAGAATTGCCAGATTTTTAGCCAGACTTCTGATGCAATTATTAGGAGGATGTTATGTTCTCCCTGCAGATAAATATAAAATAAGTTAACCCTGCAGGTCTAATCTCAGAAAATAAGAAATTTTTCAACAAATAGAGCTATTAATTAGAAATGAAAAAGCCCATTTTCTTTGTAATTTGATGTGTAAGTCCTCACAATTGGAAACATTATAGCTAGTGAACATAAACTGTATATTTAAAAAAAAAAGAAAGGAAAAGCTGTGACTGCTTAAAATGAGGGTATACTCGGAAGCACAGCCTCGTTGTAAATTTTATCATGTGTGTATGGAAGGGAGAGCATATGTGCAGGTTTGCAAATGAGATCTGTGCTTCAAAAGTATACTCAGGGATCAATACCTATTGATGTACATGCTCATGTAGGAGTGTACTCTCTAAACATCAAAGTCCAAGTAGTTTGATTCTTCCAAGCTCTGAAGTATCAGAGATACAGGTTCTTCATTAACAAAACCTTGATAGATGTGTTTCATCATTGGCTTCCCAAGGCTACCTGCAAAGTCTCTGAAACAGGTATGTTTACTAGACAATTTCTCACATGCATATTTACTGAGTTTTGGCAAATCATGTGGTTCTTTTTAAAAGTGTGTGTGTGTATGTGTGTGTGTGTGTGCACGTGCCCATGTTTTACCATTTGTAAACTGTGTTTAAGACTCCCTGTTTCACCTGTAGTATTACAAATAAATACTAGAGAAGCGAATGTGCTCTGAGCCTTTGTGTCTACTCTGAGTTGAAATGTTAAGACTGTAGTACACACTATGATGTCATTTGGTTAGTAGCCTTTGAGAGACAGTTACAAGACATTGCATTACTCCTTCACAAGGAGGGAGCCTTATGAACAGGATTGGTGTCTCTATAACAAGAGATTACTTCTTGCTTCCCCATGTGAAATCGTAAGATGATAGACTACAATCTAGGAAAAGAACTCTTCCTTTTATTTGAAAGGAATTTAGTAAGAAAGACTACTACAAATTTGTAGGTAGCATGTAGAAGGATCAGAAGGAAAAATGTAGCTTTCTGGGGCTAGTGACAGTGAGGCTCCATTGCCATTTGATGGGGCAGATAAATTCAGCTCAATGTTCATAAGTATCTTCTTTTGCAGCTCCATGCTAGACATTACGATACTGAAGATGGAGAAGAAAATTCAGAAAAGAACTCTTACAAGGTACCATATTGGCCCAAATCTTGAACTTGGACTTGCCCTACTTAGAACTGTATTAAGTGTCTGTTCAAACCATGCAGTTAACAGTCTGGAAGATAGTTTAGGGGTATGGTTCTTCTATTATTGCCTTCAGCTTAGTGTTTTGGGGTCTCCCTAGTGTGAGAACCATTTGTCCAACTTTGATAAGATGGTTTTTGCTTTATCTTATATTTTATGTTGTCATGGTTTTTTTGTTTGTTTGTTTGTTTGTTTTGTTTTTTTCGAGACAGGGTTTCTCTGGGTAGCCCTGGCTGTCCTGGAACTCACTCTGTAGACCAGGCTGGCCTCGAACTCAGAAATCTGCCTGCCTTTGCCTCCCAAGTGCAAGTATTAAAGGCGCCCGCCACCACTGCCTGGCTGTTGTTATGTTTTGTTTTTATCACTTTGAAGTCCGCTCTTTTCTGAGGAGAAACAGAAAGGGAGTGTAGCTGGAGCAGGGGGGTGGGATGGAGCTAGGAGAGGTAGAGGCAAGGGAAACTGTAATTAGGTTACATTGTCTGAGAAAAGAATCTATTTTCAATTGAAGGGGCAAAAACGAATATTGGCCGTGAAAGCAAGGGAAATGAATTCAAATCACCACATTAAAAAAAAAAAAAAAAAAAAACAGGCATGGCCACAAGGGGCTGCAAACTCAGTATTGAGAAGTAGAGACAGGTAGAGTCTGGGATCTCACTGGCCAATAGGTCAGCCCAAATGGAGAGTTTCCACTTCAGTGAGAGACTTTTCTCAAAGGATAAGGCAATGAGTGAAAGCGAAAGGTGTCCCAATATCCTCCTCTAGTTTCCGGATGCATGCACATGCATGTGTGAACACGCATGCGCGCGCATGCTCGCGCACACAAATAAATAAGTAAAGTAAACCATGTGCTTTCTGATACTTCCTAGCATGCTGAGTTGACCTCACAGAACCTTTGAAAAGTTCTGGGATGTGGTAATTTGCAGTGTAGGTATTTGTTTAAAAGGACAATAAAAATGAGAGCATTCCACTGAACAAAAAGTAATGAGAAGCCATAAGAACCAAAAATATCAAATAAAATATGATCTGCACCACTAAAGTGATTTATATGAGTACCTGAAATTTATACTACAAATGTAAAGTTCACTGCTTTTTGAAGTGTATTTAATAGATAGTCTCCTGGACATGATTTACAAGGAAAATCCACAGTCACATGAGCGCAGAAATGCAAGACTGTGACAGCCATGAAATGCACCGCTCAGGTCTCTTGTAAAAAGATGGATATACAACCAGCCATGTTTCTACCAAAACATTTTCCAGGAGCTCCTACCAGCCAATGGATGAGCACTGCCAGGGAAACTTTGCAAGACACAGGGCCTTTCTGATTAAAACTCCCATATCAATGCCGCAAAAACATCCTGGAACTTCCCTGAGATCTGAGGCTCTTTCTATTTAAATTGCCCCTCTTATACTGTCCTTTACCGACTTGGGGTTTGCACTATGGGCCCAAATTGTCTATTTTCTCCTGATTCCTTCTGTTTATCCTTCACAATTCATCATCATCCCTTCTGAGAGAATGCTGCAGAGGCTGTGACAAATTATTTCCCATGAATTATAGCTTCTTTTTTTTTAAGCTTTGTGTATTTCCTTTTATTTATTTATTTTTTTTTTTTTGATTGTGCCATGCCAAACTCTTCTGTCTGTATTTTTACTAAAGGAACATATTTTCATTCATACTATAGAAGAAAATCATGTAACTGTGAGTCATATTTTTTTTCGAATTTTTTTTTATTTAATACTTTATTTACATTTCAAATGTTTTTCCCTTTCCAGATCTCCCCTTTGAAACCTATTCCATCCCTCCTCCCCTGCCTCTATGAGGGTATTCCCCCACCCACCCACCCACCCACCCACTCTCATCTTCCCTCCCTGGCATTCCCCTATACTGGAGCATCTAACACTCTCAGACCCAAGAGCCTCTCCTCCCACTGACAGTCAACAAGGCCCTCCTTAGCCACATATGTGGCCAGCACCACGGGCCCCTCCATATGCATTCTTTGGTTGGTTATAGCTTCTTACTATGGGTTCTAACCCTCATGAGGCTCACATTCCTAAATGTAGGGGGTTGCAAAAAAATTAGCAGCAGTAAAAAATTTCTGAAGACATAGCCAACAAAAATATATTCAGGAACAAACAAAGGAAAAATAGAAGGTATTTCCAGCAGTACTTACCTGTGTTGCTGGAGTTGTGACTTTGCCAAAGCTTTAGTTCCTAACTCATAGCAAGCATAGTTTCCAACACCCATGAATGCTATCTGAAATACTTTGTCTAGATTCAATACTATTGTATGCTGGTTCTGGAGAGGTGGCTCAGCACTCAAGTGTCTACTCTTCCAGGTAACCTAGGTTCAATTCCCAGCACCCACATGGTAGCCCACATGGCATTTGACACCCTATTCTGGCTTTTCTGGGCATTGCATGCATGAGGTACACAGATATGCACTTAGATGCATGCAAATAAACAAAGACTACAGCATGTTGTGATTTGCAGAGGCTTTGCGAATTCAATTTTTTTATAGAAACATAACAGTATAGTTACAGAGGGCATTTAATATTGTCTGCGCACAATTTCTTAACTTATGGGTTTTAATTCGGTATATCTTTGGATTGCATTGTGCTACAGTGTTTGGTTTTAAAAATTGATTTTTGAGCTAGTTTAATTAAGATTCATCCAATAATTTTAGCTTCAGATTAAAACAACAATATCCAGCAATTTTGAAGTGCCCCTTGACATACTTCTGTCATTTTGTACTATGTATGTTTATGAGGTAGTCTTCTCAATATGGATGATTATAAAAGTGAACAACTGATCAATTCTGGAAAATTGTTGAAGATGCTCTGTGTCCTGTTCTGTCAAATATATAGTTTGGATTTTATTGTTTTATCTGAAAGAAACAAACAGACCCATCTCCTTAAAAGGGGCATTTGTTTCCATCTTTAGGTTGTGAGAGAGATATATATACATATTTCAACAGATTGTTTTATAGTACATTTCTCTATAACTCATTATCAGTAACTGATTTGCATACACACATTATATAGCTATATTCTGGGGCCTACACAAAATTTTATCAAGAGAAAAGCAGTTGCTACTGGAAAAAAATTAGAAACCATGGTATAAACAGCTTAATGTATGGCTATCTTTTCTTTTATGGATCATAATTTGAAAGTTTAAGTCCATGATTGGTTGAACTCACTGCTGAGGACCTGAGGCAAAGCTCAATCACTTTATCAGAGAGTGTGGCAGAGAAGAGCCCCTGGCCTCATGGTGGCTAGGAGGCAGAGAAATGGATATGTGGGAATACGCATGCACCATTTAAACTTCCTCTAACAAGGCTCCATCTTCTGGTTTCTAGTACTTCCTGGCAATGACATCTAATAAGAATCCACCAGTAGAAGACAATTTACGAGGTCAGGATCTGATCACCTTTTAAAGTCCCATCAGTTGGCAACCAAGTCTTCAGAAGATGAGTTTGAGAGAATGCCTCATATTCAACCATTACCCATCATCTCCTCCAAATTTCTATTATCTTGTCTCATGTCAGCATTTACCTATCTGGGACCTGAAGGAAAACAATGGCATCTGGAATACAAGAAAACAGATAGGAAGGTAGACTTTTTATATGTCTGACTGAGTCTCAAGGGATAAAAATATACTCACGCTTGGCTGGAGTGAGTCATGCCAATCCCTTCAAGAGGGTAAGAGCTGATAATTACAGGTTTAATATGGTGACCTAGGAGTACAGAATATATCGGTGCATGGACATTGATAGAGATAATGGTAGCAATCTCTAGAAGAATAAGGAGTTGCCTGGTTAATGCTAAGCTAGACAGAAGTTCTGCAGAGAGATAATGAGAAACTGGGAGCCATGTTAAGCAGCAGTTTTAGGGTAAAACAAAGGGAGGAGAAGCTCAGTCATTCACCAACAGACAAATACTCCTTTCAGTGAGGATAGAAGAGTAACAAAGCAAACCCCCAGATATTACAGTTACTGAGCTCTGCAAATGTCCCAATGACTGACCAAATATGAGGTCATTCCTGAGAAAACATGGGACCCCGAAACATAGAAGGCACATGTATGGATACCTCTAGATGCTGGCGCTGCGAATCCTCTCAGCTTTAAAACTTGTTAAGTTTGACACTTAAACTCACTCTTCCCAAGACTGGGCTTATATTTTCCTTATACATAAAAATTATATAGAGACATAACTGCATGGTGCAAGTACTTCCTGTCAAGACAGTAATGAGTAGAAGTACAAATCTGCTAGGAGCGTCCAGGGTCTAAGAAGATGGAGAAAGAGGATACGTGATAGCATCTGCAGGAATCAGCTAGCATGCATCGGCAGGAGCCTGAGAAGCACCTCTGGGGTTGAACTTTAAGGTTTCTTGATTGGCAGGCTCCTAATTTAGGACTAGAAAAAAAGAATTCATTTCTTGAGTATAGAGAATTTAATCCCCTTGACAAGACTGTCAAGGGATGAGAGGAAACTTGCTTTCGGAGAACTCTTAGAAGTCTGGAAGAAGAATTAGCCAATACTGGGTGAATTAGATGTGCTTGAGTTGACCTAGAAAATGGCAAAGGAAAAAAATAAAGAATCTGAAGAAAGTGCATAGTAAAGATGGACATACATACAGTCAGACAACACACTAATCCATGTTCCCCATGGCAAGCCAAGTAACATATGAACATCAAAGTCACATCTGCAAGAGGGACAGAAGAATCATAGAACTGTTCAGTGGTGGCACTCAATGTCAAGACCAAATCTTAAAAGGAAGTACATATAAGAGCTTGTCATATTGGTAAGGATGACAGTGTCCTAAATGACAAATGTGATCAGAGTTTGCTTTATTTCTAAAATCCAGGAGGCAGAAATTGCTATAACAACCAAACTGCTTGGAGGACCTAATAAGGTTGTTAAATCGAAGAGAATTTTAGAAATATTGAAATTTTCATTTTTTTGTGTGTGATAAAAACAGAAAATTAACAAGGGTGCTTCTTAACATATATAACTAAAAATAATGAAGAGTGGGAAAATGTAAATATGAAAGGAAAAGCATAAAAACTAAAAGCCACAAAAGCCTTGATCATTTCTCAGAAATCACAAATTTTTACGCTTAAAACCTTTGAAATATTGGCTGAGCCACTAGAAGAAAGGATCCTGAATTTTCCTGGTCTTTTTCCAAAGGAACCTTCTCCCATATATTCATGGACATCTGTGCTGAGAAAAGAGAAGGCTATGGACTTTAAGAGCTGGAATAAGCTGTATATGTTGATATTAAAATACAAAACCAATCTTGTTAGCTATCAGGGGGAGGAGAGGCCCTTGGGTCTGAGAGTGTTAGATCCACCAGTATAGGAAAATGCCAAGGAGGGAAGATGAGAGTGGGTGGGTGGGTGGGAGAGTACCCCCATAGTAGCAGAGGGAGAGGGAGGAAATGGGGAGATTCCAAAGGGGAGATCTGGAAAGGAGGAAACATTTGAAATGTAAATAAAGTATGAAAAATAAATAAATAAAAAAGATTCAGAGATAAAAAAACAAAAACAAAAACAAAAAAACAAGGCATCATTAGGGCTTCTCTGTTAAAGTGATATCTATAACAGCCAGGTTGGAAATAATAAGGCTTCACATGGTCCAGTTTTGGTCTGAGCATCTGCTCAGTGGTGACGGCGCCAATGTTTGAAGATAGAACTGAATCATATACTTAGCAGCTGGCATTGTCAGTACTTCAGGCTATTTGGTTTTAGGAAAGACACAGTGAAGACATTCTCAACCAACAGGCTTCCAACTTCTGAAAGAAACAGTAAATTCATAATGGATTTTATCATTGGGGTGGGCAAATAGATTACTGCTGCTATTATTTTTCTCATTCTGTGTGGTAGATATTGCTATCATGTGTCCACTTGATGCCCTGAGCTAGCTCTTGAAAAATCCAGATAGAACTGAGTAACAATTATAGGTTACCACAGGCTTGGCCTTCATTTCCGCTAATGTGCAAGATTGGTGAAGCTTTGTTTATTTTTCATATATAAATTTATTAAAGTGTAACTTATATACAGTAACTGTAAAGTTTTATGTATGCTGTCTGATGAGTGTTAACATATGCCAATACACTCAAAAGTGTATGTGTAAGATAACTTTGTTTTCCTTTGTTTAATTCCATGTTTCTAAAACATGTTTTTCCTCAGTGTCTTATTTCAGTCACCTGGGGCAGTTCCTCATCCTGACAACATTACTCTCCTCAGTGGCTTCTCACTCTGGGCAGAGTTACCCTGTTTCCCCAGTAAGACTCTAGTTCCTGCCTATTACCACCTGCTGTCTTTGAGTTCTGTGTTCCCACATGAAGTATGTCTTAAATGTACTAGCTGGTGGTAAGTCTATCCCACTTCCAATGGCCGCCATCTGTCCTTCCATTTCTTAGTTTTCTACTATAACAAATAATCTACTATTTTCTACTATAACATATAGACTCCAATAGCTCTTGCAAAGGCCTATTAGATGGTTATTGTTCAGTAGGCATAATGGTTCAATTATAGCACATGAATAAGTTCTAGACATCTGCTACACGACATAATTCCCATAGTTAGCAATGTGCCATGGCATGTACTTCAACACTTGTAGACTACAGCGATTTTCAAAGGTAGGGACTTATTTTACTTAGTTTCTGTGCTTTGCTCTGTCGTTCACAGGATGAACATTCTAGCACAAATAGATTCTTAATGAACTATTTTTAATGACCTATTAGGGACTGGTAGCAAGATCAGGACACAATACTAGCCCTCCATTCACAAGTATTATCTATAAATGACACCATGATTCTTAAACACCCAAGTACATCAGACTCATATGAGAGATTAAGACATCAGTTTCTAGAACCTGATGAAGACCTAGTTCAGTGGTTCACAGTAAATACTAAGAATTTTCATTTTTTTAAAAAATCCTGAGTCACATCAAGACTGCCATCATAAGAAAAAACATGTTGAAAATGACTGAACCACATGATGAACATGAACCCTTCCGCTACCCTTGTATTTGTGGCTATATTTTCTCAACCTTATGGTATATACTTTTTCGTGTGATATTCAAAACCAAAATCAAGTAATTATCGATCATTTAAAAATTCAATTCCTTGAGAAACCACTGATTTGCTGTTGTCTAAATGTACCAAACTAGTCAGATTCTTTCCAGCATCCCTACATGATTGTATAATTAATTATCCCAGTTAGGACATCCTTGCTGAGGAAAAAGTGTTAGGAGTGTAAGGCCATCGCAGATAAATTAAGACATATCATTCCTAACTAGTCCTCTCTCCATACTTTTTGCCCTTGAATAAAATTCAGTTTTTATGTAGCCACTGTTACTTCCATTCCATTGGCTTTATTATTTTGATAAGCGAGCAGATAAGTATATAGTTTTCATTGAAAATTGCAGAACAATATTTATTTGTTATCATATTATGACTTTTCCCTTTTATTGAGACTCCTCTGAAAATTAAGCAACAGAGCACAAAAATCCAATAAAAACAAAATATCAGCTTTATTGGTAGCATAATATTGTATCTGAGAATTTAGTTTGTTCCTAAACACAAGCCCAAAGAAAACATGCTCATTCTCCTGGAACGTGCATGTCTCTGTGCACTGCCGGGTCATCAGAGGTGAAGAGAAGATCTAAGGGTTACAGTGACACTAAGTGAAAATACAATTTACAACTCACCAATTATTGGAGTTTTCCTGCTCAGTGGTAGTTCTGACCAAGAGAGATTTGCACAGTTCCCTCCTGATGTCTGGGAACTTGCATTTCTATGGGCTTATGCAAAAGTAAACGAAGGGAAAATGAAAAATGGCTTCGTTTGTACCTTTCCATTTTTACTGTCAATTCATATTTCACTCATTATTGTAGCTCTATTCACAGTAAGTCAATTTGGAAAAATAATGTATTGTCAAAATGTAGAACATATCCTAAGGATGAAATAGGGGTGTCAATGCTACAGTAGTGGTATGTTACATATGTGCCTGCAGCTTTCCAGTTCTTCTTTGTGATTATTGGCTCATAATGTGAGACACACTCAAGGAACATTTCAGAAACTACACAGCTACTAAGAATCAAAGCCAGCACTTAACCCAAACCACCAGGCATAAGGCCCAAGTTCTTGATCTCCACATTATAATAGCTTGTGATGACATGCTTACCCTCCAGTAACACAAAGCCAAGTGTAGACATAATGTTTTTGAGTGTTGTGTAGAATTTAGCCTTATGTTATTCAAATTCTGGTTTCTCTTCCCTCATATCTTTTTTTTTTTAATCCTGTCGTGGCATTGTGATGTTTATAGCAAGAATTTCCTGTCTCAAGTTTGTGTAGAGTTCTTACCATTTATTCTCTGCCTTGTCAATAAGTGCTGATCACTCAATGACTGGGCAGAATAGAGAATATGGCCAGTTTGCCCGCAAGAGGAAGGAGAGAGGGAGAGAGGAAGATTCAGATCAGCCGGGAGGATAGAGAAATAGGAGCTATGAAGAAGGGGTCTAAAGAGAGATCACAGAAACACACCTGAAGCCCCCAAAGCCAGGTCAACAGTAATATGCAAGTCTCATGGGATAGGGCTGAAAGGTAGTCAGATTAGCATAAGGGTTTTTGAAACATCCTATGTGTGGTTTGACTGACCAGTATATAGATTCTTCTGAGACAGAATTGTATCTGGAGTTGAGTGTCAAAGAAGTCCTGGAACCTCTTCACCGATGTGCTGGGAAATCAAGTAAGAAGTTCAGTAGTGGGACAGATGGAAAACAAAATAATTTTAATAATTTTAATAATTTTAATTTTAAGCTTGTTTTAAAAACTTTAAAGGTGGAAATTTCAAAAGACAGCTCAGCTGTTGGTTCAATTGGAGATCTAATTAAAAATATATAAGGTAAAATGATTAGTTGCATTTGAAGTCATCTATTTGGACTCTCAAGATAAATTGGAAAGGAAAATGGCAGGTCAGACTTTGAAACCATAAAAGAAAGTAGGTGTATTGTCCATAAAGCTGGCAAATAGGGGCAGCTTGTCATTTGTGCATAGTTCCAACTCCACAATGACTCATGAGCTCAATGGAAACTATGTGAATCCAGACAACAAATGTGTAAACAGAAAATAAAAGAAGCCCAGACTGTTAACACTGATGTGAAAATATGCTTAAATCGTTAGAAATAAAAGCTAAGAAAATTAAAACATGGACAGAATAAAATATTCATATGACAAAAAAATCAAAATCATGGCAAATCTAAGCATTTAACAATTATCTAGAGACTGAATTCTCGTGCTGGTGAAAAGATGATCTAACCCAACTACATGAAAAGCAATCTGATGGTGGTTCATGGGAATCGGGAATGTGTATCCTCTGAGAGTCATCTCTTCCAAATCCCAAAGGGGACAGAAATGCTCGTGATAGAAATAGAGACTACCCAGATCTCTGCTGCTAGAGGAAAGGAGTTTAGAGTGTGGTAGAAACACATTAATTTAAAGCAGCATAGACAGGTGAACTGCAATAGATGTTAAAAATATGGTGTCAAGGGGAAAAGAAAATAAGAAAGAACAAAAACACATATTATACAGTAACATATTAAACCCCCAAATTCAGAAGTATATATGTTGGGATTTGATCTCTCTTCTATAAAAATAATATTTAGAGACATCATTGATAATTAGGTGAGTTTTTCAAAGGTACCAATTTTTAATACATGCAATCATTTTTATCACACTTTTTTAGTACCAATTATTAAGTTTACATCATCCCCATTAATGGGCCAAAACACAGTTTGAGAAGTATTGGCTTCCAAAGAGGTGAGAAAAATGCTTTCAGACAGGAGAACGAAAGCATAAAGGGAAAAAGAGAAATCAGGAATGTCTGGCAGTGAGCATTATTTCAGTCATTTAATGACATGCTCTTTGTTACACTTGTTAGGAACTGCTGAATGCTGTAATCTATCACTCCTTTTAATCCCTAGATAAATTGACATCTAGAGATGCAAAGGCTCTGTCCTAAGTCAAAGTGTTGGCTAGGCTAGAGAGGCAGAAATCTAAGGCAGCTCTATAGATTTTAGTGCTCTGTAGATCCTCTGTAATCAACATACCATTTTCCTTCTGTGCATATCCTATTATTATTCTATAATTATTACTCAGAAAGATGTTTATGAGAATTTGGAAAACATATGTCTCTATTTTTCAACTCACTGTCATGCAATTCTTGTGACTTATATTTTGTCTCAAAATGTTACAATCAGCACTTGTATTCAAAGGAGCATGTCAAAATATTCTATGGGTTTCCCCTTTCAATACAGTAAGAAGATGATCAGTTTTGAGCCCCATAAATCTCCCTTGTTCTGGAAGTTAAGCAGTATTATGTAGGAAGAGTCTGGAAGTAATGTGGATGATTAGTTACTTGATCTGATTTTAGCAAAATTGATAGAACACAATAAATCTACACTCACTCTCTCTTTCTGGCTTCTTTGTAATAAATAACCCTTTCCTCGATTTGTTTATGAGCGGAGTGTTCCCTTTTCAAGCACAGAGAGAAACCATTTTTCTTTTTGTTCAATACAAAAACTTGTCAACATTAATCTGTCACTGTCCAGAGATTGACAGACAGCAAAGAACAAAAGTTGACAGGTTGACGTTAGTTTCAGCATGAGAGAAAGGAAAGAGAAAATGGATCCAACAAAAGAGGCAGAGAGATTAAAGAAAAGAAAGGATGAGAAAAGCAAGAAAAGTAACACTAAAACGAAATACAAATTTAAGAAACAAGTCAAAAATAAAAAGAAGATTCAATATTTCGTCCCCCTTTATAGACAGAAGGCATCAACTTTAGTCTCAATGTGAGGGGCCTAAAGGGACAAGAATGTGACCTTGAATTCAAATCCACTTTGAGTAGCAGAGCAAAGGTGGTTCTAAATGAGACTTTCTGGTTTAAATTGCAAATAAAAGCAGCAATAGAACTGAAAACAAAGGATCTAGGGCAAAGAAAACCATTGTTTAAGCTACAGTGCTCATTAAAGTACAAGCCCCTCATGTATTTCAAACACTATGCGAGTGCATGAGAAACAAATCCAAATATGATCTGATTCTCCCTCTAGAAATGTAAGTCTTATTAGCACCATGTTTGCCCAGAGATCAGCATAGCACATGGTGGCAGTTCTATGGCAGAAAACCCCTGGTATTCTATGCAAGATGACATGGAAAGGGATAGACATGGCAATGGAAGAGGTTCAGAGGGAACGGATCATTGACGAATCTCCTTTCTAAAGGGGACCAGGTTTAGACAAATGTTGGTTTAGCAGGCTCCATACACAGCAAAGATGGAGCAAATGTAGCAGAGGGGAATGGCAGGTCCTCAGACTGTGGCAATTGTGATGAAATATGTAGAGACATTATGAGTTCACATGTTAAGGTGACATGCATACAGTGCTGAGAAGCCTGAGCTTTATCCCAAAAATTCAAGCAACCTTATATATTTAAATCATGGAGTAGTATACCTCAATAGAACAATGTAAATAATAAATGACAAGATTGGGGAGATACATTGCAATTCCCAAGTCAAGACAATCAGTTAATCTGTAGCAAGAACCTAAATGAAAGGCTGGAACTATAATAGTGGGGACAGAAGAAAGAGGACAAAACCAATACAAGTTGAAGGCACAGAGATGCTAAACATGGGAACCTGGTGTAGAGATATATTTAAGTGTCTATGTGTAGCCTTTACTTGGGGACAGTAGTATGGGCACCACTCCCAGTGTCACTGAGCCAGGACCTAGAGTATAATTAGGGAGTAAGAACAAGAAACAAAAAATGCAAATATTCAGTGCCGACATAACATTTTTTTATAAAAATGTTTTTTATCTGTATCTGGTTGAATATGAAAATTCAGGACCCAAATACATAGATCCAATAACACACACACACATACACACACACAGAGAGAGAGAAAGAGAGAGAGAGAGAGAGAGAAAGAGAGAGACAGAGAGAAACACACATAGCACTTAGATGTCATACATGTACATATATGTATATGAATGACAGGGCACATACATGTGAATGCTATATGAGTGGAGATGTCTTAGATAAAAGATAAAATTCATATTAGCGCTTTTAAGGTTTGTTGCAACACATTAAAATAAATAAAATATGATGCAGTGCATATTTCAGGGGGTTTATGGACAATTGTGACCCAATGCATACTGCAAGGGGGGTGGCCATTGGCAACAAAGTAAATCAGATGTGGAACTTCTCTTAAACCTACCTACCTCATCCTTCCCAGAGAAGGATATGCATCTAAGTGCTCATGTCCAGTATCTCACCATTTCTACAATATTGGATCATACACATCCTGTTAGGATTCTGGAATCTGAGGAGGAAGCGTCATTCCATCATTTGGATGCTGACCCTGATGCTCTTGCTCTCCATACCCATTCACCTCTGTTTCCTAGTTCCCACTTCATTATCCTCTGCATTGCATCCTGGTTTTTTTCCCAAGTCTCCATCACTGGAAACTTTTTAGCTGCAAAAGGTGCTATGTAAATACCTCATGGATTTCAGTTTTAGAGATTGCTTTCTTCATTGGCAAAGGTTGTTTCTTTTCTAGTCTACAGTTCATTTTGCTATTGCCTTTTCCTATTCCCTGTGACTATTATTATTATTATTATTATTATTATTATTATTATTATTATTATTGAATGCAGTGATCATTACATGATCTCTTTGTTTCTACTCCATTATCTTAAGTTCTGAGAGAGCAACTTCTCTGAAATATGTGTTGCCTAGTTCCCTGAGGTGTGTGCCCTCTATTTGTTCTCATGTGCTAATTTGTAGTGGAAAGTCTTCCTCTAAGAGCCCTGGGCACCTTGGTTGACTTGCTATATAACCATTTTTGGTTTTTTGGTTTTGGTTTTACATTTTCCCTACATTCTGTGTGTGCTGGCTTATGATATTTATAAAAGAACTTCAGTCTTTCAGGCTAACTGAGGCACTCCATAGGGCTTCAATTTCTTACTTACCTGGAATTACAATAGAGTCAATTCCTTTGTTGCTTCATTCAACAATTCAGCAGTTTCTACACCTTTTTAAATATTTTGAGACTATGTGTTTATACAATGAAATATGATCAGATCTGCTTTAACTAACCCCTAATCCCCTAGTCACACCCTCTACATCCCACGTAATAAACCACTAAGTCTAGTTAGTGTTACCCATATGTGCATGGGTGTAGGGTCATCAGGCAGAGCATAGGTAATCTCCTCAATAAAGAATGTCTCCCCTCTTCCAGAAAGGATCTACTTACAAAAGCTCCTCAGTAAGGGGTGGGCCTGGGGCTCCCCTACTTCACCTATGCCAGGTAGCTTTGTCTTATGCAGGTAACTACAGCTGCACTTCTTAAGAAGGTTTAGCTTTAAAACTATTTTCTCTCCTCCTTCTCCTCCTGTTTCCTCCCCTTCCCTCCCTCTCGATTTTGCTCTGTGTGCGTGTGTGTGTGTGTGTGTGTGTGTGTGCGTGTGCGTGTGCATTTATGGTATACGTGCACAAGATTTGAAATATACTCCAGTATATGAATATAATGCTGATGACCACAAAATGTCTTTTCTTTGTCTTAGAAGACTAACAGTCCTTACTTATCCTAGGTCTCCAAGCTGCTTACAGGAAGTAGTCAGATGGAAGAAAAATTCACAGGCAAAAGAGTTAGAGATCTCATGTGCCCCATTAAGCTGCTATCTACATGGAAACAGAATAGGAATCCCCTGCATTATAGACAGACAGTAAAACTGAAAGCTTCAAGGTATCATAGTGGCACAACCTAGGGCTGTATGAAGCTCCCAGATCTAGTGGGAATATCACAAAAAAGGGACAGGTTACTGAGGAAAATGGGAAATCAGTCGAATCACATAGGAACCCAATCAAGAGCCTTGGGGTTTTCAGCACTTTAGAATTTTCAGTTACCTGAAATTCCAATAATTCCCTATAGGTTCAATTGTTGTTTAGACTCAATAATCATAACACTGATGTAGCTTTGTCTGTGTTGCTATATTACTGATTTTTAAGGGAAGAGATGGTTTCTCAATTTCTATCTCTTCTCAGGGTAATTGGATACAGGTTACAGTTTCAACAAGTGTTCAGTGTGAAAGCATGCAACGGGGCAGGATACAAGGGCAAAGGACCAGGGAAACTAGGGATGTGGAATGCTGAACATCACAGACACTTAGACAGACCAACAGGGCATTTTAACTTAGGTTTCCTTGGACCTGAAATCAGCAGAAGGTGTCACTAAACACATGCTTCCCTGAGCACACAAGGCACAGAAGCCTCTGAAGTGGGGCATGGGGAGCAGAGTGAGTGCTCTTCCTCTAGAAGGGGTAGGAGGAGTAAAGGACTCCACTCCTCTTAGCTCATTCCACTCTTGACAAGAATAAGACCGAATGACCCTGAATCAGATCTCACAGGATCATAGGACAATTAGGATAGCCTGGAGAAAGATAAAACATGTCAAATCAAATTACTTTTGAAACAGAATGCAGATTATGGAAAGAAGTAAATAATATAATTCAATTAAACATTGACAAGGTTTTCAGATATTCACCATGTTTACCTACGAGTTGGATAATTTGTTAATGATGTACAAACAACTGTTAGAAATGTATGCATGCATTTCAATATTTATATCTTTGCTAAAATTATTAAAAGAATAACAATAAATATGTAAGTATTTTATATACTTGCATGAACTGTATGGTCTGCCATATATATATTTGATTCTTAGGCTTCACACATTTACTTGTGTGTATACTTTTCAGTAGTTTCTTATGAGGAATTAGAACAAGACACAAATTAACAGAGGTTATTTGGGGCATAGAGCAGAGATGGTCCTCTACCAGCATATGCTTCCTTTCACCTTTTTAAGCTTATGGAAATTGAAGATGTGGAAAGGTACATAACTACCTAGGTGTGAGCATGCCCAGACTGACTGATGCCTGAAAATCATGAGAAGACATGACAGAGGCTATTCCACATCATCATTTAAAAGGAAAAGCTATAGTGTTTTCCCTCTCCTTGCCATACATAAAGTAGAAATTTCCAGTACAGATGCATGCAGTGACAGAAGAGAGTCACATATCTAGGTACCACAAACAACTGAGCAGCCTGCTTATTTGCATCACCCTACCAAGCACAGCCCCCCTGCCAGCTTTGAACCACATGCTGTAAGTGATAGAGAATCAACCTTCCCTTTCATTTAAAGCATGATGTCTGGAAAGTATCTGCCATATACTGATCCATTGTCTTAGCTTCTACCCTAAATAGGTAAATAACCAAATAAGCATGCTGCCATTATTCATTCTTTCACGAATCTCCTATAAAGTTTCCCACTAATCTACGATGTAGACTTGTTATCAGGATATAACTGAATATACCATGTAGTAGTTAGCAAAGGTTTAGAACTATTTCAAATATTAGTAGATAAGAGAATAAGTAGATGTGCGCTAAATCCCATGCCTCTTGCGTGATCTACTTCCTGTGTCTAAACCATGGAATATTGGTGACAAGACTGTTCTGAGTCTAATGGGAGTCAGTGCTCATGCAATCAATGTGCTATACCTGAAAGCAGTGTATTATGGGCAATTGTATGAATGATAATGCTAAATGAAGAAATTGATGGGAATAATGAACTTATTTCAATGAACTAGTTGTCCCTTCATGTTAAGAGCACAAATGTAGCGGAAAGTCTGCATTGCATGTACATACAGAATCTTTAAAAGCAGAAATGTTTGTCTCATGCAGATCCATTATAGCAACATACACAGAAGTAGAGTTTAGTTATTTTTTTTATTTTAAAGATCAATAGTTACTCTACCCCACATTGGTAAATAACAAGGCTGGTACCCAATTAAGAACTAGAATCTCTGGAGGAATTTTGATGTCATTTTTAGAGTGAAAATAAGACAGCAAAAGGAAGCACCTTTAAAAAGATATCCATGGCTTTGGTGAATAAAAGGCTGAGATGGCATCTGATCATAAATCAAAATCAAAGATTTGCCAGGAACTAAGACTAAGCCACAGTCTCCAATCCTATAAACAACATCTCCCTGATTCTAAGAGAGATTTTCTTAAGAGAAATTTAAAAATACATTATTTGGCATATTCACTTATCTCATTACTTGATAACTGCATTTCTTTGTAAAAGCTGAAGATGTACTTGTATAGGTTATGGAAAGGGGAGAAGTCATAAGATTAAACTTAATGATAGAATTCTCTTCATAGGCATCTTTGGGGTGAGAATGGTCAGAATGGGATTGCCAGGGTAACAAAGCACTTCAGAAATGGGATTGCCTGGGACACACTGAGAAAAGGAGCAAGAGAATGGCTATTCTATTACAAGTGCAAAGAAATCCTGTATGCTAGTAAAAGAAATCCAGATTTTATTCTATAGACAATAGGGAATCAAAAGTCATTCATGGCTTGAACTAATAGGATAGAAAAGATTCTTAGTAAGATGAATTCAACAGTGGGAGGCAGAATCCATTTGAAAGAGAAGGTGCCCCAGAGAAAGAAAGGCCAGCTGAAAAGCTGATTCATTCATCTCAGCTATATACTGAGAATTTGGGAGCTGGGATTCCTGTCCATGCTGTGACTTGTACTAATTAAGAAAAAGCATGATCCATTCTGAGATGATTTGGATGAATGATAATTATGTGCAGGAGCTTTAGTTTTACAAAGAAGGCACTCTGCATCAATCAGAAAGTTTCCTACTCTGCCCATTAAACATTCTCTTTTGAGGTCATTTTATTAACAAATAAATAAAGGGTGGAAGGAAGAAAGGAAAGAAGGAAGGAAGGAAGGAAGGAAGGAAGGAAGGAAGGAGGGAAAAGTAGAAAGCTCCCCACTAGGTAGAAAACAGTACGATGGTTGCTTGGTTGTCAACTAGTAATTGAAGATAACTTCACAAGAATTTTACTTTTAGAGCCTTGTTTTGTTTTTAAAGCAAAATAAAGAATATATCCATAAAGAATATATATCCATAACTGTGTATTGATATAGTTCTTTCCCTTCCAAGTTATGAATATAAATCATATTTCAGTTAAATTAATTGCTTTAGGACAAGAATCATTTTGAGTTTTGCTCATGAACGATTTACCTGCTGTTTGCTTCATTACTGAGTGACACAGTTCTCTCTAAAGTATATGGTCTTTTGATCTGTACAGATTAATAAAATCCTAACAGTGTCTCTCCAAATGCACATTTCATATACAAATAAAAGGATTAACAGAAAATCAGAACCATGTCTACTTTATCAGAATCCTCCTGGTGTGATTTGAATTAAAAATGGTTTTGGGATAATAGAATACCTTCTATTTCTGTCATTAATATTCATAAATATTCTTGACACAGTCTTGATTAGTTTTACAATAGATTTGTGTTCTCTTTTTATGAAATTTAGTATTATACAAGTTGTTCATTATGGTTAGTTGATTAAAATTTCTGAGTCTAAAATATTTGAATAATGGAATCACATTAAGAGATTACTTGTGTAAAAGATAGTACATGTAGATATTCTGCCTTCTAAATAGAAAACACAGTCAATCTGTAATGGAGACTGAATGGATTGGAGTCATGATCAATACAAATAATCAATATTTCTGACTCTTCTAGGCATATAGTCATATTGCAGTTACCCTTGATAAGCTTGACATGATCCTGTGACCTGCTTTATTCCATAGAATATGACTATGATTGACATTTATTACTTTTGACAACAGCCCTCAAAATCCTCTTCTGTCTGCCATGACATGCAGTAGCATTTTAAACAAGACTCTCCCACTTACATTCTCCCATGAAGCCAATGTATAATCCTAAATTCATGTAGTTTTCATGGACTTACATTAAAATAATTTTTGTGAATGTCTATTACCAAGAATAGTCAAGAATGTCTTAATCAGCATGGGTATTTGTGTGATAAGAGGAAGTGGCTGAAACAAATATATTTTTTAAACTACACAATGTGCCTTGACTTAGCAACTAGTATGTATGAAAACAACTGTTATAAGTTGAGCAGTGGAGAAACATCTGGTAAAGTTGCCACCTGTCATAAGCTGATATGCAAATAACATACCCAATGAACTCTAAACTCTCAGAAAATGGGTTAGAAAAATAACATGTGGCATGTGCCAGAAACTATTTGTTGAGAAAACATACTGGAGTTAAAATCAAAGTGAAAAAGAAATATTTCCTACCCCAAAGTTCAAAAGACTTTGCAGGCAAATATCAAACTAAAGGCACAGCTCTAATACTAGAAGAAGCTTGCTATTGGATTAAGATACCTTATTGTGCATTTCAACTAAAGGAAAGGTGTATATCCCAGCCCAACTGGCCAAAAGTATCTACAATAAGGCAAAGCTTAGAGATGTGTGGACGAAGTTTAAAAAAGCAAAGCATTCGTCCTAAGAATGGTGTTTTACAAAGATCTGTGGGTGAAATTCCTAACAGGATGTGTAGGTTGGAATCAAATAGATAAGACACCAGAAAAATACTATAACAAACTACCAGGATGCTGTAAAGGAGGGTGCCATTGATTGCCAGGCTTTAAATCAAGCTTGGAAATGGCAGCTATCTGTAAGAAGAAAGTGGACATAAAAAGCCATTTGGACCTGAAAAAAAAGTTGTATTCTCCAAATCTCATATTTCACAGGTGTCTACAAAGGAAAACAGAAAAGGAAGAATCTTCATGAGGACAACAAATAACAAGGAACACGGAAGCTCTTCTAGAAAGGGCATCAGAGTCTGTGCAGGAAGCAGAGAGCTTTCTTAGTCCGGCTCTACGGTAGAACTCTCTGACCCAGACAAACATCTGTCACATGACATTCATGATTTGTTTTCCAAATAATATTCATTGAAATTGTCCTGTTCCATTTTGGCTAGTGTATACTGGATGATGAGAGGAAGTTGAAGAACATGTTAAGTTCTATATCTCTTTGTTGAGTACACCAGATAAGCTAGAGGTGACTAGAAATTGTGATCCATGATACGTATTCAGTATTCCACAAGAATTCTGAATTAGTTGTGAATATATTTGATCACACATATGTTTTTCTTCAATACTTTCTTGAACAGTGGATATTTTTAAATATGTACCTTCCATTTGGGTGTATAGTATGTAGGTCCTTTACATGAAATAAAACATCCTATGAAATGTGAGTGCTGTGTGGTAAAGATTTATATAAACATTCTAGCAATCACCTTCTTTTTCTGTTTCCATCATAACTAGTGATCTTATAGATCATAAGGTCACCACCAGGCAATTCCTCTTGATGAGGACAACATTAAGCAGAGGACCTATAAACATGAGATGATGTATAACATAAGGAATAAATGCACTTTATTTCTAACCCTTTACAGTGTCAATGTTGTTTGCTGTTGTGCCATGTAGCCCGTATGAATGGATAAAATATATAGCTGTAAGTAATAAGCACTATGTTTGCCATAGTCTCAGTAAAGATTTGGTGAATGTAAATGAATGCATACAGACGTTTGCATGTAGGTAGCAAAACTCAATCAAGGTAAATGCAGTTTAATAGAGTCTCACAGCATTCAATGCAATACAATTCAGATAATTCCCACATGGTTAATTGAAAGACAGAAAAGAGGTATTAGTTCACAATTGCAAGATTTCTCAGTAAACAGAACAATAGGCCATCTCAGAAAGGAATGGATTTTCCATTCAACAGAAACAAAAATAGAATAAACATGTTTAGAAAATCAGTGAGAGTTTTTTCTTTTAAAGTGAACTTGAGCCAAATGACCTTTACATTATTTTTTCTTATGTAAAGACAATGGGCTTATAATTGTCTCTCCTCCTGTCTCTTGAAACTGTTTTCAAACAAGATTGGTTGATAGCTAAGTGCCAAGACTGAACTCAAGATTTATGATAATCCTGCTCAACAATTTTATCTTCTGTCAAGTGCTTTTATATGACCGAGGTGACCCATTTTAGTGTCAAATTCTTGGCTGAAGCCAGCACGTCTCAGGACCTACATTTACAGTGCTTCAGGGTTCTCAGTGGGGAGAAGACCTATTTAATTTGACCACTCCAACTGTGATTTACAGGCTCCATGGCCTGATTATTATCACACTCCCCAAGACACATCCACTCGTTTTTTTTAGCTGTGTTCCTATCCTTACTGGAAGTGCACAAAACTCATCAAGTTAGACTTATTTAGAATATTAGTGAGGGAAAGAAGCCAGGGCAGACATTGAAGTCACCTAGACCAGGAGACAGACTCAGGAAAGAAATATACAGCAATTAGCATCAATATATGCAATCAGCTGAGACATACAGGTTAAATAAAGATCACATAAGTTATTCAGAAAGACACAAAGAACAAGATCATAGTGAGAGGCAAGGGAAAGGATCATGGAGAACATCCATCTTGGGTCCTCAACAGATAGGAACTAAAATTTAAGAGGGTCAGTAGTAGAGCTTTTGCCTACTCAGCTTCTAGTAGCTAATTCCAAGATCAGCTACTATGATCCTGACACTAGGTAGTAATCATATATCCTCTCCACCTCAGAGAACTCCTAAGAGGTAGGACAGAAAATAGTACTTGTTTTCCAAAATCCATCTCCCTTTCTTACACAACAGTTCCTGGCTATGCTCATGGCCACTTAGTAAATGGACCAAGTGTCCAATGACCCATGGAGACAAATGTTGCATCTTAGCAAACTCCTTGTCGGTATTATATGATAAGCAACTCATAGTTATTTGTCTGCTTATATACAGACCCTTTGATGTGTACCAATCAGTAGTAGAGCTTTTGCCTTGCATGGGCAAGACCTAGGTTCTATCCACCTTTGGGGAAAAAAGAAGGAGAAATGAAGGAAGGGGATGAGGAGAAAGAGGAGTAGATCAGGAGGAGTAGGAGGAGGAATGAAGAGAAAATATTTACTTTTCTTCTCTTGTCTTTCCAATGACCAGAACATTGGAAATGTGGCTAAGTCTTATTTCAACCTGATGATGAGAATATCAGATGGACCAGAAATTAAAAGAAACCTAAATCTTTAGACCCCGTGGAGCAGACTTCCCTACCAGCCTACAAGTGCTTATTGGTTTAGCCTACAAGTGCATTTTATATTGGTTTAGGCGGCCTGGGCTAGCCTAGAGCACATTAATACAGACTGGCTTCAAACTCACAAAGTGTTCCTGTCTCAGCTTTTCAAGTGTTGTGATTTCAGGCATGTGCCTCCATGGCTGGCCATCATTTTTGTACAGTAGGAATTAAACTCAGACCCAATTAATAATTTAAAGCAAGTGACTTTGTTACTAGTTTTATGAGAAAATGCTGATACACATTTTGTCTAGGATACCTACTTGGTCAGTAGTTAGTCCTCTCTTCCAAGAAAGAGAGTGGAATGATTTAGTTCTTAAATAGTAAATATGATTTGATACATGCTGTAACAAAGTCTCAGCCTAACCAGGAAAAAACATGAATTGCAAATATCCAATGTAAGGGATGGTCTTCTATTTTGGTACCTAAAAGATTTTTCTTGAGAAAGTCACCTATATGGATAATTCAAAAGCTTAAAATTTATTATTTAAATCAACCAAGTATTTTACTTAACAAACTTCAAAAGTTCAGGCTGTTTTTACCACTATGGTTCTGCTTGCTCCCCTAACACAAGATGCAAATAAATGATTTTCAAAGTCTATTTCCAATTCAGACAATGTTACATGTACAGCTGTAACCAACTTAGGGGGAACTGAGGGATGAAATTAGCTAATTTCTTGCAATCAAGACAAATTCAAAAGGAGGATGAGTTTCACCCACCTGTCATGTGGGAATTCTCCTGAGGAGAGCTCTAGAAGCCATCTTCTCAGGGAGAAACACTCAGAGAGAAGACAGCACTCCCAGCATCAAACTTGTTTTTCCTGCTTATTAATGAAATAAATGAGTTTGTGAACCCTGTGCAGCCAACTTCATGGTTTACAAAACACAATTTTCAATGCATATCCAAAAACGAGTTGTGAATGGAAAGATTCCAATTCAGAAAAGCAAAACTGATAAGTAACTTTCATATCATGTCCAACCAGCTTTCTTTATTTCCAGTAAAACAAGGATTTAATGGGTAAACTGTGATAATACTTGACATAATCTTCCACAGCACCCATGAAAATTTCATTTTGTTTATCTATTCTTTTGGAAATTGTATATATGTATATAAAATTTGTTGAGCAAAATGATGCGCACAATGTATTTAGGTCTAAACAGCTCATTCTTTTCTATTGCTATCTTTTAAATTACTTTGTATCATATTTTCTTTTTATTAACTTGTTCTTTGACAGTGAGATATATATATATAATATTTTATGGTTGTTCTTGCTCCCATTCTTTCTTGTCTTCCTTCTTCTCTCATCTACCTGGATCTTTCTTCTACCAATCTCCTTCCCACATTCCTGTCATTTTAATCTGTGTCCTGAGTTGGACTAGGACCATAGGTGAGGGCCTGACACTAGAGCCTGGTGGACCAATAGGTACATTCCCAAAGACAGCAGCTACTCCTCTTGCAGACTCTGTCCATTACCCTTAGTTCAGCAGTAAAGTTCAGGTTCCCATGAACCACATCCCCATGCATGATGGCCTATTCACTGTACTGTCCTATGCAAGCCAGTACAGCTGCTGTGAGTTCATGATTACATTAGTTGTGTCCTGTCTAGATGATGAGATTTCATTGCCCTTCTTCCTATCTTCTAATTCTCATTTTTCCCATCTCCTTTTCCACAATGTTCCCTATGTCTTACAGAGTGTAGTATAGATGACTTGTTTGTAGCTGAGCCTTCATCCATCACTTCTTCTCCACATCCTGTGTAGCCATGTGTCTCTGTATTTACCATCAGGCTCTGTAAATATGAACCCTACTGACTAGGGTTGAGATTGTCCTTTGTATAATGATATAAACATAGACATTTAGAAGGTAAAACTATATATTTAGCTGAACATACTTACTAATTTTTCTTAGGTGGCCTAAGACCTCCCATGTAATGGGTTTTTACTAGGCTCACTGGACCAAGCCCAGGATCCCTTCTGTAGATTGAGCCCAAATCCAGTCAGAGAGCAGTTAATTAACCCCATAATAATCATACCACTATTGCGCATAGTAGCCCATGTTGGCTGGCACATTGTAATTGATATAGTTTATTGCTTGGTAAAGATGTGTAATGTCCTTTCTGTCCCAGCAGCCTGAATAGCATCTTCAAGTTAGCAGCTTGAAAGCTAGCCAGCAGAGAGAAGTTTTCCAGTTCAATTCCAGTCTGATTCCTTCATACCTTGCAACTATGGCAGGTAGTGGCTTCAGCAGTATGGTCTTATCATGTAGTTCTGGTAGACCAACAAGCAGAAAGCCAAGTGTTTGTACTGTTGGGGGTAGAGTTTCCTATGAGGCCTCCCTGACCAAGAACTCCCATAGAGGTCCCATACCTGCTCCTGGAACTTTTTAACAATCCCTGTGCTTTCATTAAACCTCAATCGTTGAATCACTGTGTGTTCAAAAGACAATCATTTATATCTTTCTTATGGGTTATATTCCTACCTTCCAGATTTTAGTTAACAAAACCCTAATGAAAAGTTATCACATACTGATTTTCACTGTCGATTATTCTGACCAAAACTGTAGCTAGGGATCCTTCTCGTCTGATACTGAATTCAACATTTGATTTTCAGCATTTTTGGCAAAAGAGGAAATGGCAAAATGATTTCATTTGAAACTGTACCTTAAGTCAATGGATGATATTTTAATATTCTCCCACAATGATTTTTACTAAATTCTCTTTCTAAAGCTATGAAGCAAAATATACGAAGTAACTACTCTGTACCAATGCTATAGACACATAATCAGAACATGAGCATAATCGCAGCAGAGAGAATTTCTGCTCCACATGGTGATGGGTTAAGAAAACCTTCCCCCTTCTACAGTTCCACTTCTCACTTTAAAACTGGGAGCTATTTGGGGATTTTTTTTCCCATAATCTCGAGTATGTTCATATGTTAAGATGATGACATAAGACATATTCTGTTTAGTGAACTGAAGCACCATACAGGCTTCATTACTCAGTGCCTCACACACTCCAGTTCTCGCCGATACTCTTTGGTGAGGTTGTGGGGGTTTTGTTTTGTTTTGGGTTTTTTTTTTTAAGACGTGGCAAGTTATGTGTGAACATTTCAAGTTTCTTAACCTCCCTCGAAGCTCATTCTGTATTCACTGCAATCTCTCACTGCAGTGCATTTGTTACCCATGATCACCACACGTCTATTTATGTCCCTAACTTGTGTTATTTTAAGTTCTCCCTTTGCTGATGGACACTCAAAAGAATACCATCCCTGTCTTGGTTCAAAAGCTCTTCAGCAGATTATAATTATTCAATTCATAATCCTGAGGGTTTGAAATGTGCTACTCTACTAAGACTTGCTATAGTTTAAATGTAGATTATTTTCTACCAAAACTCCATGAGTTTTGGTCCTCAATGTAACAATACTGAGAGTGGATATGGCCTTTATGAAATATTTGAATCATGCAAAGATGTCTTCATGAATAAATTACCCAGTAGAGAGACTGGGTAAATTCACTGAAAACTAGATTAGTTTTCCCAGGAAGATATTATTCTCAATGACAGCAAGATCTCATCAAGAGAGCTTACAACCCTTCTTCATGTATTTGTCCTACACACACACACACACACACACACACACACACAAAACACAAATACCAAAACCAAAAAAAAACCCACACACCCAAGTCCCCTTCTGTTTATCTGCCAGGATGTGATACAACGTGAGATCCTAGTCAGTAGTTAAACAGATGCTAAAACAGATCTTGGACATCATTGGCAGGCAAGAACAAACTTTTTTTCTGAGTTAGATGTTTTGTGTTAGCATCAGAAAAAAATAATGTGACATTAACTCTGAGAACTAAAGTGTTTCAGTGATGATGGGTAATGAGCAAAGGTTTGAAGAGTTTAAACTATATTAGAAAAATCCCAGCATGCTTTAAAATGAGTATTAAGAGCAAACCAGGGGTCAAGAACACCATAAGAAGATCTACAGTGTCAACTAATCTTGGCCTGTGGGGCCTCACAGAGACTGAACTACCAATCAGAAAGCATGCAGGGGCTAGACCTAGGCCCCCTACACATATATAAGAGATTGAAGCTTGGTCTTCATGTGGGTCGCTTAACAACTGGAGCAGGGGCTATCTCTGATTCAGTTGCCTCCCATTGGATCCTGTCCCATAACTGAACTGCCTAGTTGTGCCTCAGTGGGAGAGGATGCACTTAGTCATGCTGTGACTGGATGTCCCAGGGTAGCAAGTACATAAGAGAGTCTCTCCCTTCTCTAAGGAGAAGTGGAGGGGACAGTGAGGGGAGGAAGATGTAAGGGTGGTACTGGCAGGAGAAGAGGAAGGGGGCTGTGACAGGATATAAAATGAATAAATAAATTAATTAGTGGAAATAAAAGAGTGAATCTGAAGCTGGCCTGATGGCTCAGTAGGTAAAGGTGTTTGCTGCTTATACCTGATGACATGAGTTTGATTCTCACTGATGACGTGAGTTTGATTCCCGAGATTCGTGATGGAAGAAGATAACTGAACTTGAAGGTTGTTCTCCAACCTAGCCACATGAACTTCTCCACCCCATGCACATCATCACAATCATGAAGAAAATTAAGAGTAGTGCTGGTAAAAACTAAGAAAACCGAGAGACTCGGGTATTTTATGATAGCAAAGAACAAGGCTAAGGCCAGGTTCCTGCAGCTAGACTGGGGTCATATTTCCAGATTTTATGTCTAGACGTAACTGGAATGATTCCCTTTCAACATGTTCATCAGGAGTAAACGTTCTTCAATACTTATTTGAACTGCTTCAGGTCACATATTAAGAGAGTGTTGTTTCATAAAATCATCTCAGACCTATGGTATAGTACTTTAGAAGAACAATTCGTCTGTGGGCTGGCAACAGTAAATCATGAAAAGCTAAGAAAATCCTATGAAGACAACAAACTTTAACAAAGTTGAAATGGACAATATCTGAATGCTACATTCCATTTTGATTCAGATGTGGAAAAAATGAAAATTATCCAAGTTACATAATGTATTTGAGCCAGAAAAGAGAAAGCTGCTAGCCTTTCCTCAGATGTAATGGGGAGGAGAGGCTCTATGAGCTAGTGTTCTCCCGCAATGCATGTTACCCAGCATTTAATTTCATGAGAACTGTAAGATTTCATTTGCTTCATGTACCAGCTTATCAGTTCTGCTTTAGTCTCATGATATAAAATAAGTGGAGGCTACTTTTCCTATATTCAAATAACTTAAATAAACAACAAACATCTTCACCTTCTTGATCAAATGAGGTAAATTAACCTTTATTGGAAAACCTAATGGCTAACAAGAGCAACAACAGAATCTACCAAAGTGCTTGTGTTATTGGATCTAATGGCATAGACTGGGCACTGCTGAATAAATTGCATAAAGTAAGTACATGAAAGCACAATATTTGAAACGTTGTTTTTGATCTAAGAAATAACTGAAAAACATAAGTAGACTCTCATAAGTATCCTCAAAAACTCTTACAAGATCAAAGATTAAAAAGAAGAAGATTGAGGGTCTGAGTTCTAAGTGTGGGATGCTTGTGACTGTGCATAATTTTCTCAATGTGCATTGTCATTTTCTCTATGTGCAATTGAGTGAGCACAGAGTTCAGTCTATTAGCATTGCCAATTCCCTCCGCTGGAGGCTCAGCTGGGATTATAAGGCCACACCTCTGCAAGTGCATCTGTGCCTTGTACCATCCAGCATGGCTAATGCCTTTCAGGCATTGAGGACTGACTTAGTCCTGCTAACTTAATTCTGGAACACACTGTTAGTGATTAGTTACATGCATGTGAGAGTTGGTTTTACTTTCTTTAGTATACTTTATTGTTTCAGTCTGTACACTTGTAATTCTCCAATAGTGTATAGTCTGTAGTCCATTTCATATGTCTGAAACATTACTTCCAATATAAGTCTGAATATACTACTGTTCACAAGACCCTCTTCAATACCTACTTTCACTCCTGTATCATCAATCTCACATCACACCATTCCATAGGTGGGCCAATGGCTTTGAACTGAATTTCAGGGTTTACCCTTACTGACGTTTCTCCCAGCAATGCTGAAAGATAATATAGACAATGGAACAGCAGTAAGTTAGTCTACAGTAGACAGTTCTAATCATGAGTTTGTCTGCACAGACATTTGATAGCTAAATGAGATCTTAAATAAGAAAATAAATCATTTTTAAAATGTAAAATAAGGACCAGCCTGGGCTAGCTAATACCCTCATATGAGGTGAGAAAATAACTGAGAAAACCTGAATAAAGTAGGCATCTTAACACTTAGTATCAGAATTTGTTTGTTAATTGTGACAAATATACCTTTCTAATATAAAATGTTAGTAACAAAGGACACTGGTGGTGGATATAGTTAGAGTGTCTGCACTGCACTTCTGTAGCCTTTTCCCCATTGAATCTATTCCAAGAAGTAAAATACATGAGAGAAACACACAAAAGTGAAGAATTCCATGGGCCTATTACAAAATATAGGCTCCACAGTTCTACAAGAAACATTGTGATTCCTTGTTCCATTAGGAACCATAAGAACATGGTATTCTCTTTTTGCAATTTCTTATGTGTATAATTCTGTTTTAAATATATTTTTCAATAAAGGATGCAAGGCAAAAGAAAATATATTTAATGAGAAAAGTCATGAAATTGTTCAGTAATGGTAGAGATGTCATATAAATAGCAAAAAAAAAAAATAATAACAAAATAAAAGAAGCCAGTTTTTCAAAGTCTCACTCAGAATAAATCCAACAAATGTATCAGCATCCTGTTTGATTCAATATGTGTGATGGTCAATGTGTAAAAGTAACTTTTATTCACCTGATGTAACTGAGGCTACAACTCTGTCTGCTAACCTAGGCCTGGTTCTGGAAGGTTCTAGCCTCCATACAATCTAATCTAGGCCAAGAATATTTTTAGCCTCTCAGACTTACTGTTAAATAAGGTTGCCCTTTCTTGTTTATTCTGAGCTATGGCTGGCTAGTTCAGCTCAGCTGTTCTGGCTCAAATTCCTCTCCAAGCTGACTGACTCAATCTGGCTTCTCTTTTAGCCCCTCCTTTTTGCTTTGCTTGACCTCAAACTAACTCCATCAATTTGTTTTAAGCCTTTTGGCTCCTTCTCATTCTCTGACTCATTCTGTCCATATGTGTCTAGCTTGTTCTCTCTTTGACCTGTCTCTGTAAACTTACCTGTAAAACTTCTTCCTTTTTCCTCTCTCTTTATGCTGCTGCTCTTTCTTAAGCAACCTCCTCTTCCTCTCTAACCTTGTGAGAGATAGGCATATCCTATTCTGTCAAATCTTTCCCCGATTCATCACTTTATCAGCCACTCAACTAAACATCACTTTTAGTCATGGATGTTTCCTTCTACAAAGTAACTTTACCTTCACTGTTCATGATTAAAGGTGTATGCTGAGGGTCTGTCTGTATTCCGGCAAGAGGGTTTAAAAATGTGTGCAATGGGTTGAGTGACACCATAACACAATCTCAGTGTTCACATTGGAATCCTGCAACAACAGTGTTGCTATCTTGACAGACTCTAGAGTCACCTGGTAGAAGATTCCCTGGACTCTTAAATTAACAGATATGTGAAAACCTATTTTAATTATGGCTGAGACCATCTGGGCAGACAATTCTGGACTGTATACATGGAGAATCAGAGCACAGCAGAACTAAGCATACATTCACTCTCTGTTTCATGATTGTAAATGTAATGCAACTTTAAGCTGCCTTAACTGCCCACCATGGTGGATTGTTCTGTGAACTGTAAGAATAAACAGTTTCTTCTTTAAATTGCTTTTGCCAGCATATTTTGTAATAGTAAAAAGACTGTGTGGTTAAAAGATGTGAAGGGGTGAGGACATACTGCCATGGTAGGGCAATTGCCCAGTATGTGTAGGGCCCTGAGTTCCATTCCCAGCATCAGAAAAGAATACAAAATTATGAACTGAAGACTATTAGGCATATGTCTATGTACATATATATGTATACATTGTGCAACATAAAATTAAATAAAATCTTTTTAAAATATAGGTTAAGTAGTATCCTGAAGAAAAAAAAAATGAAATACAACCTCCATGAACTATTTCCAGAATAAACTGAGCAGAAATAAAATTTAAAGAATCTAAAACTTGTTAGTATTATAGAATGAACCTGGCCCACTATAACCTAGGCTAGCCCTGTGAGTCGTCAGACACATACTGTCTGAGAATGCATGCCAGAGTTTGTTACTCTCCTAGGCTGAGATTAGAAAAGGAAATGTTGGAAACATGTTCTAAGGTCAGACTACAGACTCTGCTGCTTCTAAGGTCAGACTACAGACTCTGCTGCATCTAAGATCAGACTAGACTCTGCTGCTCCAAAGGTCAGACTACAGTCTCTGCTGCTCCAAAGGTCAGACTACAGACTCTGCTGCATCTAAGGTCAGACTACAGATTCTGCTGCATCTAAGATCAGACTAGACTCTGCTGCTTCTAAGGTCAGACTACAGACTCTGCTGCTTCTAAGGTCAGACTACAGTCTCTGCTGCTCCAAAGGTCAGACTACAGACTCTGCTGCTTCCTTTCCTAGTACTCTGATAGAGAAAATCCATAACACTTAATGTTTATAAAACAAAGGAGGTAGTAATACATGACAATGCTTACAGGTAACATGTGTTGTTCGAATAACATGGACTTAAAAACAGTTATTGCCATAATGCCATTAGATTGCAGTAACCCTAGTGGAGAGATGCTAAGACTATTTCACCTTGAAGAAAGGTGACTTTCCAGAATAGCAGCAGCAAATGGAGAAGCTAGGGCTAGAATAATCATATCTGTGACTATTATGACTGCTAGTCAAATAATCTCGTCAGAATAATTCCTATGTAATTCAAGAAACATGATTTTAAAGAGTAAGCATCTCTTCTCAGAGCTTATTCAGTTAATTAATAATGTTAATATATAATAGATACAAACTTGTTGTTTGAAAAATATGGAAGAATTACAGTACTTAATTTAACATAAATGGAAACTAACAAATTTTTTTCAAGCAATTTTGAGACATTCCTTCTACAGAAGACAAAGACGATTGAAGTATTCAAAACTTAAACATAATTTCTGAGTCTTTCCCAGTGGTTGATTTACCCAACTCATTCTGAGACACTCCTTAGGGGACATTCCAATTACATCTACTCAAAAAGAAGCAGGCCTGTTGATCCATAAAGTTTAAAGGCACGGTTAGAACACATTATGACCTAGTCACAAACACCAATGCATCATCTAACATAGTAGTGTTTTCAAGGTCTGGTTAGATTCTTCTATAACTTTAATTTTATCATCTACAAAGAACTCTTACTGACTCCAATAGAAATACATTTTCTTGTTAAATAATTGTAGATGTCAACATTAATTAAGCACTTATCACCTTGACACATTATTTAATATTAAGTGTCTATTGAATAGTTACCCAAAGACAAGCACTGTTACAAATGGTCTATGTATCTGATAAATAAACATACAAAGACCATATCTTTATCATGATTTTATCTAGCCCTTTAACTTTCAAAAATAACTTTCGAGATATGAGCAATATTTAAGACATTTTAGGCTTCTTTTCCAAGTGAAGAAATGGGATTAGAAGTTTCCTAAAGCTGCAATAATTTTACAACTTAAAATGTCTAAGTAAACCTATGATTTGGTGACACTGAGAAATATGACCATTGCATTTTCAAGCTCTGAAGGAACCAGTACTCTTCACTCACAGGAAAGGCATTAGAACTTTCTCAGCCCACTTAAGGGACCATTCCATCTGTACATAAAGAAATAAAAATGTCACTATGTGATGTTTCTTTCAAAATATAAATTGTATAACAGATCAGGAGATATTTTGAATTTGAGCATTGTATTCTGAAATGGTAACTATGTGTATTATATTCTTCATTTATACAATTTATCATTTTGAAGGAAAGCTTAAATCAAGCTATGTAAGTAAAAATGCTCCTGTTTGAAACATTTTCTTGAAGTTCTATGGTAATATAATAAATGCAGTAATAGAAACATCCAAATCAGACTAGATGAATTTAGAGAAAGTATAAAGTATAATAAGTATTTATTAAACTCACATGATAGCACTAGCTACAGGTACTGATGGCCTACAACAGTGTCACTACAAAAGTTTCAATCTGCTACTGACTTTAAGGTCATTAGCGTAACAGCTTTCAACACTAAGGAGATTCAATCGTAAATTCACTTATCCTGAAAATATTGACTACAGTTTTAAGCACAAATGCTACTGCAATTAAAACCATGACATCATAGCTAAATTTGTCAAAGTCTCCCTTCCTTGTGCAATCTCTTCACCTTGAATTTCTGGACCTTAAGACTTATTGTGAAGAGCACAAATGGGGAAAGAAACTAAATATTACCTATAGAAATAGGTTAGAAATGGAGAATGCCTTCCCCTACTTCCTTGGTCAGATGTAATGTGAGCAACCCCACAGACGGAACCATTCAAAGAGTAACAAGAACCTGAGATGTAGCAATATCCCAGTGAGTGATTTCTAAGTATACTGTCCCCAAGCCAAGCCTTGCAGGACAAGACCTTGGATGGATGAAAACTATTTGCATTTCATAAGCCCTTCTTTATAAAAGGCTCAGGCTCAGCAAACACCTTCCTCCCTTTGTAGAAAGGTTTACAGATGGAAGTGCAAACAATCCAGATGTGATGATGAGAACCTCAACTAATGAACTCCCAGATATCTGTCAGAAGTTACAAGCTTCATTAAATGACTTTACAGCAATCAACATCATTTTTTTCCAAATGGATTTAGTGACCAAAATCAGTTCATTGACTTAATAATTTTCAATATTCTTTTTTAGAAAATATGCCAGCAGGCAACTCTTCTGTACTTCTTTCCTGAAATATAGTTTTGCAATTCCAGCTTCCTTGCACTTTTTAAGCTCAGTTTGCAATCTAAGTAGACAATGACGAGTGAATTTTAATAACTATTCAACATGCTATATTTGGTGAGCATGGAAGGAAAAATATGGTTCCTTATTAGAAAAAAAGAATCAAACCCAGAAATGTTTTAGATAATGCTCCCTACTTATTATTAGTGTTACCACAAATTCTTCAAGCTGCACCTATATTTGGGGAGAAGGTGGATTGCCTAGGTAGTTTCTAGAGACTATTCTCCTGCAAAGAGAAAATGACTACTAAGGAGAATAATGCTTAAAATGACTAAGCTGGCCAAAAATCATAGTCTACTTTCTGTTGGGCAACTACTCCTAGACATGGGCCATGCTCTGGAGTGTGATTGATACACACAGTGTCTCTCCATTGGAGAAAATCAATTTCACTTCTCCCAGCAAGTCTCAACTGCTGATAGCTTCTTGATTATGGGATGGGATTTTTTGTCTCCTTCCACTTCGCAGTGCTCTGATCTTGTCTGTTTTGAACCTATGAAGGCCCTGTGCATGTTGTCACAATCCTTGTGAGATTGTATTGTATCTAGAATATGCTGTTTGCTTAGGGTCACCCACCACCTGTGGATCTTACGGTCTTTCCTCCTCTGCATAGATTCTTGAACGTTGAAAGGAGGGGTTTGATTAAGATATTCCCATACGATAGAGTGCTCCAATATCTTTCACGCTCTATACATTGTCCAGTTGTGGTTCTATTTGTTAATTAGCATCCATTGCAAAGAAACCTCGCTGACGAAGGCTGAATGATGTTCTGTTCTATGGGTGCAGGAACATGTCATTAGGTTTTATTATTATTATTATTACTGTGAAATCTGTGGTGGGATTTTTATCTGAACTTTTTTATTTGATTTGGTTTGAGTTGTTTTATTGACTTTTCTTTTATGTTCATTTGGATTTTTGGTAGTTTTGGGGTTTTTTTGTTTGTTTGTTTTTGGTTTTTTGTTGTTGTTGTTGTTGTTGGGGGTTTTTCGGTAGCTTTTTTGGTTTGAGGAGATTTATTGAGAGAGAACTTGGTGTTGAGTGGGTAGGGAGGTAAGGAGAGTCTGGGAAGAACCGGAGGAAGGAAAAGAATATAATTAAAATATATTGTATAAAACTTTATAATAAATTTTAAATTATTAAACTGGACTCTATAAGGCATGATTCTTTTCATTGGTTACAACATTTTAAAACCTCACCTTATTGCTAAGAGATCTCAGATAAAGATAAAGGATTCTGGGTTAGAGAGACAGCTCAGTCAGAGTTCTTTCCTAGCATGCTCAGGCTCTGGGTTAATTTTGAGCTCTACACAAGCTAGGCATTGCAGCACACACTTGTCATCTCAGCACATGGGAGGTATGAACAGGAAGATCAGCAGTTCAAGGACATTCTCAGATAAACAGTGAAGTTGTGGCAAATCTTGACTAAGTGATATCCAAAAGCAAGGGAGAAAAGATGGGAGGGGTGGAAGCTAGAAAGTAGACAGAAATGCAGAGAGGACAGATGGCTTTATATCTTTATAAACATGGAATATGCCTGATGTTGTAACTCCAAGTAGAACTCTAGTTAGATATATCAAAAGGAAATGCAGACTTTGTTTGTGTAATTGTCAGCCCTTCCCAGAGATTTTTCACAAAACCCTGAAGTAATCTACCAGTAGGAAAAGCTTAGTTGTCCCTTCTCTCTAGAACAATCAAAGTAATGATGCTTAATTGTTTCGCTGTTCATCAAAATAGTTTATCCTTAAATATAATAGACATTCCTGGGGGTTGTCAAAGGCCAGGGGTTTCCAGTAAAAAGAATGATCCTACTAGAACATTCCTTTCTGAGCAAGCTTACCACTGAAGCCCATGGAAACTCTCATTCCACAATCTCCTCACTCCTTTCAATAAGAGGATACACAGATGATTCTTTCTAAAATCCAGTCCTCACTTTTGCATTAATGACCTAGTATTCTTTACTGATTCATTAGACAGTGTCCAAAAACATGAAAAGTGATATACACTAAAACACTAATTAAGCTCAAGCTCACATAACATTACGGCAAATACAATGTTGCAAATTAATTCTAGAAATAGAGTGAAAACCTGTTAACCAACTCCTAACCTTGACCCACATGTTACCCATGTGGAAATGCCACACCCTGCTCACATGTTACCC
>JADRCH010000061.1:3165659-3235195 GCA_019843965.1 Rhynchomys soricoides
GCCACACCCTGCCCACATGTTACCCATGTGGAAATGCCACACCCTGCTCACATGTTACCCATGTGGAAATGCCACACCCTGGCCCTTCCCGCATTAGGTATCACTGCTCTAAGAATGACCTTAATTATCACATCTGATGTCAACAATTTCCAAATTTCTCCTCTCTTGTTTATCCTCCCTTCAACCCCTTTGTCTCTCTAGTCTGTCTAGGTTTTCCACTAGATGTTTCTTTAGCATTGCTTTTCTTGTGGGAAACTCAGCATACATGTACACACCCCGGCTTTCTGATTGCTATTCAATGAGCAGCCAAAGATATCTACACATTCCTCACTGAAACAAGTAAACACACTGATTTATATAACAGAAGGGAGATAGAAATCAAAGCTTCTAATAAGCTAGCCTTAAACTAAGGAGATGGCTCTGCATTATCTAGTTGGGTCCAATGTAAACACAAAAGTCATTGAAAGGGGTAGAAAAAAATCAGAAAGGAAGAACTGAGAGGTGGGGAATTGAGATGAAAACCATTCAATTCTCTTGGCCTTGAAAGATGGAGGAAGACTGACTAGAATAGGTAATGGGATGGGGGCAGACTCTAGAAATGAAAAAAGATCCGCAAGCTGCTTAAATGTAAGCCAGTGATTTACACCAGAATTCTGATACCAAATCTTAATATTAAAGTTCTGTGTTGTCTACATCATCAAACAATTATAAATATGTGTATATGAGTATAGAGAAAAATATGTAGCTAATAAGCCAAAGAATTCTTATGACTATCTAGTGATGGTCTCCAGGCTACAGTAGATTAAGGAATACAGCTAGTGATAGAAGGATCTAGACAGGCAAATAGATGACATTACAGGTAGATTGTAGAGAGACTGGTGATAGGAAAATTGTTTTAATAAAGGGCTATTTTGACGGGGAAAAATAGCCCTTCTAGTGAAATGTTCTGCACCAATTAATCATTTAAAAGAAAATCTCACTCTTATCTCACAGCATAAAATAATTAACTCCCAATGAATCATACCTAATATGAAATAAAAATTGCACAAAATTCTTTAAAAATACATATGACCTTGGAGCAGACAGACCAAGCATAAAGCACAAGAGAGGTCGGCAGCTACGCTTTGTCAACCTTAAACTTCATTTTCTAAAATGCTCCAGACAGAATCAAAGCTTCAGACACATGAAAAATGAAAAATTTGCTAAGCATATTATAAACATGATTTCTGCTCAGAAGGGATTAAGAAGCCCTACAATGCCACAAGACAAACTGACAATGAAGTGGACCCAGCTGTAAACAAGAGATGTCACCCACAAATGTATTAAAATGCCAAATAAGCACATAAAAGTGTTCGTACTATTAGTCATTAGGAAAATGCAAATTCAAACCACAAAGCGATGCCACTGCACACCCACTGGAACAGCTAAAACTGAAAAGACTGACAATCCTATTTTGGTGAAACTGTGAAGGATTTAGAGTTCTCTTACATTGCTGTGAGAATTGCAAGAGCTCTCAGCCACTCTGGAAACCATTTAGGTGGTTTGTTAAGAAGTAACTTCGGAAACCACACATCTATGACACACAAGCTTTTCTCTAGATATGTCTTAAAATACAATTAAAGCTAGAAAACCACAAAAGAGTTGACCATGAATGTTTATAACAGTGCTGTTAAACAGCTGAAGTTTATATTGAAACAATATAAATACCTGTCAAATTAGCACATCAATGCCCCTAAAATCTTACATAGAAATTAAAAGGAAACTAGCAATGCAATTTTATCCAAAAAGTGTTTTGATGATTAGGTAAGAGTCTGTGGTGAATACAGAGGTTCATGGCTGCTTCAGATTCTTCAGATACACGATAGTTGAAGGAATTATCTCTAAATAAGATATTGATGTCACCCCCACTAATTTTCAGTGACCATTTTAGAAAGAGAAGCAGAAAAAAAGTGTAAGAGCCAGAAGACAATGAGAAAGACATAGAAAAGGCTACCTTTAGGACACACCAGAGCTATTGTAATCATGATCTCACAGTGGCTGTGTTTGTCTGTATTAGGCCTACACAAAACTGGGCCTATCAAAACCCAACCATGGATCAGGAAAGTGTTAATGAGTTCTGATCTTCCCTAGTTGAGCTATTGCTACTGACAGTTTCTGGGGGAGGAGCAGCCACTGTCTTTAGTTGTGTATCAAAATAATGATCTCTCAAAACTCTAGTGCATAGCTCCGAGTCTGTGGCCACACAGACAGGCCTCATTAAATTCAGTGGGTCACAAACTAAGACAAAAGGCATGAATTAAGGAAATGGATAACAAGAGTGGTAGTACAGAAAAATGAAATGGGTCATGAAAGAATTCACAAGCCCCTTTATTAAATCATCATTTAAAATATTTAATAGTAGAGAAGAAACATGAGCGATTCAGAGAATTAGGATAATCAGAAACATAAAATAATTTTCTCTTGTGAGCTAGTTACTTCAGTTTATTCTTTTCCAAAGAAAGTGAAACTAATAATAAAGTAGATGTCAGGAAGAGGGGGCAAACAGAGAGAAAATGAAGGGGTGATTCCAGTGCCACTTAAACAAAGTAAACATACACACAGAATAAACTACTGAGCAAAATCACAGAGGCTGATGTCTTGATGCTAATCTTCAAATGTAGATTCTTTCTCTCTGTATCATTGTGAAATTAAATTCATTCGCCATGTAGCAACATGGACTCATCCCCCTCATCCCATGGTTGTGATACTTAAGTGAACTGATTTACAAAATACATGCCAGAAGCCCGAGAGGCAGTTTGTCCTAAAAACCCCCACATTACCATCATCACTAAGATAATCATTGTAGATACAGTGAGCCTAGTTCTAAGAAGCATCCTAAAATAAGATTCTGGTACAGTCAAGAAGACACTATTTTTTTGCATGAGGATGACCATCACCAAACTTACCTTACTTGGAGATGGTCTCATGCCTAGTGGTCCAAAGTTATAGTCTCCTGTGAGCTGGTGGGCCAGATCCAGGGCCACAGACAAAAACACTGAGCTCATTCAATACTGAGCTCTGGGCTTAGCAAGGTGACTGGTGAGACAATGTAGATGGAACAACCCCAATGCATGACTAAGATTAGGTAAAAATAAATCCATAAATACATTCCTATTGATCATAGCTGCATCATACCATCTTAATATATTATAAATTGTAAGACTGTAAAAATCCTAAAGAGGATCTAGAACCAAATTTTCCACTTTTGCAAGGAAACAAAAAAATGGTCTTGGGTTGAACCACTGAGTACCCAAGGTCACATGAGCATTTTATGTCAGAACCAGTACTCTGAGCCAGTGATTACTTTTGTTATGTTTTTCCATTATCTGACATTCTTTCGTTATAGAATATCTTATTAATTTTAATAAATCCCTTTTAAAGTTTTATTTTTAGACAATAGTTTATTATTCCATTATGGACACTTCCCAAATGTATGATATTGACTTTTATTTTTTTTAACTTTCTATGCTAAAAAGGTGATATATTCAATAAACACTGTATCCTATCCGAAATGAAGCTTCAAATACTAGGATTGAGTTACATCTAATTGAGTTGTTGGTCAATGGGGTGTCATGGGAATCCCTAAACAATCCAGACTGTTGCCAAGCATATAGGTTGCTCTCTACAAACTGACAGCCAAGTCCCATTGCTAAAGACAAGACCTACACTACTTATCGTGTAGAGAAATCAAGCTGGTTCCTACATAGAGCTACTATCCCTATGTTCCAGGGTCTTTGATAGAGGAAACTGCTCTGCATGCTACCAAAGGAGAAACATAAATGCCAACCCAGTCACAAACCCTCTGATCTACAATGGTGTCCTTCCTGCAAGATATTCTAGGGCAATGGTCAAAGCTTGTGGAAGTGACCAACCAATGTCTGATTTGACTTAAGGTCCACTCCATGAGATGGAGCCCATACCTGGCACTGCTTGAGTGACCAAGAACCGGAGACTAGGTAGCTTGGGAACATAGGGTAAAAATCAAACACTACTATTCTAAAAAGAAGAAAAAAGTAGAAATAAAATGACTCCTAATGACATTCTGATATATTCACAGATTAGTGCCTTGTTCAGCCATCATTAGAGATGATCTCTAATGATGTTCCTCTTGCAGCAGCAGATGAGAACAAATACAGAGATCCACAGCAATATGCAGATGGTAAGAGACCACAAAACACTCTGTCCTAAATGGGATGTCTCTATCAAATCCCTCTGCTCAGGACTCAGGAAATCCTTGGAAAAGGAGGTAGAGATTATGTAAAAACCAGAAGGAATGGAGGACACCAAGAAAACAAGGCTCTCTAAATCAACATGATCAAAACTTACATGAACTCACAAAGACTGAGGCAGCATGCCCATGGCCTACATGGATCTGCACCAGGTCCTTTACCTATATATTATAGCTTCTAGTTTAGTGTTTTTATGGGAGACCTGAGTATGTCAATGAGTGGATCTTTGTTTCTTATGCCTTTTCTTAGCTTTTTTCTTTGTTTGTTTTGTCCCATTATGAGATGTTATTTTTGTTTTATCTTATTATATTTTATTGTATTATTATCCATTAGAAGCCCATTTGAGAAACTAGAAAAGAGTTAATCAATTTGGTAGGGGAGATGGGGATGAATTTGGAGGAGCAGAGAGAGGAAAAAACATAATCAAGATACATTATGTGAAAAAATTATTTTTAATAAGAGGAAAAATCAAGGAAGTATAATCTGAATTTAGAATTTTGATTTCTTCCCAAGATAGTCACATATCTTCTCATGATATCATAGACATAGCTCTCAGTCAGTGCCATGGTATCAAGTGTGAAACCAACATTCCATAATCTGTGGCTATTAAGCTATGGACCTAGGTGTATATGATGGTATGAATGAGAATGGCTCCCACAGGCTAATATATTTGAATGCTTGGTTCCCAGTTAGTGGAACTCTTTGGAAAAGGATTAAAATATGTGGCCTTTTGAAGGAGGAGTGGCCATATGAAGGAGGTGTGGTCTTTTGAAAGAGATATGGACTGTTGAAGGAGATATGTCAGTGGGGGTGGACTTTGAGGTTTTGGAAATCCACACCATTCCTAGTGTCTCTCTTTCTCTCTCTGCCTAGTGCTTGTGTATCAGGTGTAAACTCTCAGCTAGTGTTCCAATGCCATGTCTACCCGTCTACTGCCATGCTCCCTAGCATGATGATCATGAACTCTACTTTCTAGAACCAACACCCTCAGTTAAGTGCTTTCTTTTATAAGCTACCTCATTGATGGTAGCAGTTCAGAGACATAGAACAGTACCATTTAATCGAGTTCAGATTTGGAGATTTTCAGTTCATAATTGACTTTCCAAGACTTAAGTCTTAGTACAAACATCTGCTTAAAGACTTGATCATAAAGGTAAGACCAGAAAATTTTGCATGGACTTTGCTATGAAAGAAACTAGGATGCATTTTAAGGGATTGCTCATGAGATATAAAGACTGGCATCACCTGACATAACTTTTTCAGGTTGTCCTTCCCTCTACGTTAAAAACAGCTGGCTAAGAGTGGGGAGACATTGGTCATATACTAGACTGAGGGAAAGACAACAGCAGAAGTCATAAAATCCTGGAAATGATTTGATGGTAGGATACAAATATTCCTGATATGATGTAAAGTGTGAAGGGAAATGAGGGCCATGGACAGGTAGAATGTAGATCTTCATTCAGGAAATTCTACTTATATATCAGGAAATATCTCCTGGTACAACCTATACTCATATTTATTTGTCTTTCCCTATATGAAAAGAGGCTCACTGCTACCTATATACCAATGCCTTCTTGCGAACCTAGCAGCAGCCAGAATTATTCCATGCCAGAGGGAAGTAAATAAACCCTGGAAAGAATGGCTCCTGAGAAGGGGGCGTGGCTTTCAGCATTGTTAGGGCAACTAGAAGTCACTGATACCATCTGGACACCTCTGCTAGAGTAAAGAACTGAGCTCAGTGTCTACAGGCAACACTCAAGGTAGAAATTATCCAATGAAAGACTACAGTCATGTAGTCAATGCGATCCCTTGCTCAGTTCCCTATAGACTCACGGCTGGAGTCTAAAGGAGCATTATGAACAAAAACTATAAAATATTGTTTTCTTCAAAACCTTCTAAGAGACAAAAATAAAAGCCAACACCAGCTTGATAGACCCTCATGGAAGGCAGCCCAGAAAGAAAAAGATACTTTCCTTCACTTTGGCAGAGTGTGCTACAGTTTTGGCACGTCTAGGAAGGAATGTCTCAGTAGCAGTAGCCACCTTACAGGGAACAGTGTTCTCAGGAATGTGGGTGCTTGTTTCCACAATGGTTCCTAAGGGTGTATCAGGAGAACCCAGTGGGGTGTGGCCGTACAGACAAGAGAAAGGAAAGAGGTAGAACGGCAAGTGGCCTCTTCATGAGTAAGTGCACACGAGACTCTCAGAAATGCTTATATAAGCTCAGTTCCTTGTTAGCAGACAAGACAAGCCATGAAGGTTTAAGATGTCATTACATCAGCTTTCGTAACTTTTAACTAATGATGGCAGGTTGACTTTCCACTGCAGTTTTGGAACTGTTTCAGACCATCATACTTCATAGCCAGATAGTCTGCATACCCCAAGACTCACACCTGCCATGTCCATTCAAGATTTCTTAAACTACAATAGATCACCTACAAAATATTAGCGAATAAATAGAGTGTTGTTGCTTTTAAAATGATAGACATCAGACTTTTAAAAGTAAACACTTTATATTTTTTGAAAAATAGGCATTTTATAGAAGTAAATAAAGAGTGACTATCTGGGTACCATCTGCCCTAGTACATATATTAAGAACCTCATTTTGAGTAACACTTCAACAATGGTGTTTACATCCTTTCCCTCCTAAACGAAACAGTAATCCTCTCCAAATGAATCTCCTTTAAGGACCTGCTTTTTTATGAATGTTTTACGTGGTTTCACACACCTGCATCACACAGAAGAAGCCAAGGTGACCCCAAGTACGTATGTGCTCATTTTACCCAAACTCGACAATTCCCAGGTCCTATATCACAGTGTGACCTGGCCACCATGCCTTCCATTTATGGAGAGTATCTTACTGTCTCTTCATTTGTTGGTTCATATTTCTATCTTACCTGTTTCTCAGAACCCACTCTAGTGTCCCAGGCTACTAATTCTAATTGGTGGTGAGGGTGGCCTTTATAATCATTACCACAGTCATGGGGCAGCAAAAGAGAGTCCCCTGGGGACATGACAATAACGCTGCTGCTGCTGCTGCTGCTGTTCCCCGGCTTTCAAGCAAAGGGGCCAGCAGTTGAGGTCATTCTACAGGAGCCACATGATTTTACCCTATCCGGTATGGGAGAAAGAGGGGGCACCAATATCTGGAGGAATGGTGGGGTGCTTTACTGGCTGGTTTTGTGTGTCAACTTGACACAAGCTGGAGTTATCACAGAGAAAGGAGCTTCAGTTGAGAAAATGCCTCCTTGCGATCCAGCTGCAAGGCATTTTCTCAATTAGTGATCAAGAGGGAAGAGCCCCTTGTAGGTGGTACCATCTGCGGGCTGGTAGTCTTGGGCTCTATAAGAAAGCAGGCTGAGCAAGCCAGGAGAAGCAAGCAAGCCAGTAAGCAGCATTCCTCCATGGCCTCTGCATCAGCTCCTGCTCCTTGACCTGCTTGAGTTCCAGTCCTGACTTCCTTTGGTGATGAACAGCAATGTGGAAGTATAAGCTCAATAAACCCTTTCCTCCCCAACTTGCTTCTTGGTCATGATGTTTGTGCAGGAGTAGAAACCCTGACTAAGACAGGTGCTGAGGACAGGCACAGCTTCCTGAGGTAGAATCAGTAGGGGAAAGAGCATCTCCTTTGTGCAATGTTAAGAAATAACTAAGAAAAAGAAAGAAATAACTAAGGAAGCATGGAATCTCTTAGGTCAAAAACTCTGTGGAAAAAATAATAAAGGATGCTGGGAATGGGTACCCACAGAAGTCCATATCCTCCAGGAAGAGTAAAGACAGAGTGAACCCATCACAAGATATCTGCAGAAATCAAACTAGAACACCATAAAATATTCCTCTGCCTCCACACACATATGCATGAGCACGCACACGTGCGCATGTGCACACGCACACACAAATATGTGAGCACACACACGGTTTGACAAGAGATTGTATCACCGTAAAGTCTGTGTGACTTCATGTCCAGTTAGACAGCTCTTTAAACTTCAGATCTTAACAGCTGTTCTGTTCCTGTGGCTACCCTCCACTCACCAATACCAGGACTCTGTGCTGGCTATCGTTTATTCGGGAGCCGTAGAAACTCAAAGCAAAGGACAATTTGCCAAGATGAGGAGACATCCTGGCAAACAACTTCGTGTCTCTTTCTAAAAATCGTCTAAATCAGCTTGTTATCAGCCGCGTGTGCCGCTTCAAGCGACTTTCTATTCAGGACAGGACAGCAGCTCTGACTGGGTGAAGAGGGACACTGGTGCTCAGCTCTGTGCTGCATGTGGCTTTCACCTTGAACTGAGAAGCTTTGCATAAAGAATCCATACTTGCCAACTACTCAGGGGAGGGGAAGAGGGAAGGAGAGAAATGAGAAGCTTAGAGAGGGAGATAAGGGAAGAAGGGAGGAGAAAGGAGGGAGGGAGGGAGGGAGGGAGGGAGGGAGAGAGAGAGAGAGAGAGAGAGAGAGAGAGAGAGAGAGACTGAGAGATTGAAATTTTACCTTCCAATAAGTGAGAACTCGCCCACGACTCCCAGGCGGCGCATGGCACTCAGTAAGCCCCGCACTGTCATGCCCTCGCAGAAGCAGACCACAACCCTGGCCTTGGGAAGCCGCTCCCGGAGCTTGCGCAGGAGCCGATCAAAGCTCTTCTCGCCGGCGTTGCTGTAGATTTTGTCCGAGTGTGCGATGCAGAGGCCTTCCTGGGCGGCCAGCTCTTTGAAAGCATCCATTCCACTCTCACCATAATTCCCTGTCCAGAAACAATCAACAATCAGCAGATGTCCAAGACCACAGGGTTAGCCACAGGCTTGCTAACTATAATGAGGATTTTTTGGTCTGGGGGGGCAGAAAGGGTGACATTGCCAAACAATACATGACTGGGGATGAGAAGAGACCTTGGTGGAGTAGAAAGTATTCAGATGACAATTTCCAACTCCTATGAAAGCCAACAGAAATTACATGAGCTAGGTCTCCACAGTTGAAGACCTTTTGTGAAATGAATTATTGTTTCCTGTTTTATAGCCATGATTAATAATTTCCGTCCCATATTTTAACCAGTAGGAAGGCTCAGCCCATTAGAATATGGAGGTCAGCTGGCTTCATCTGGATTCTAAGACAAAACACAGGCTCTCAGATAAGAAGCCCTGCAAAATCTCCAAACCAGGAGCCCTACCGCCACCTTATCAGCTAAAGCCCTCATTTCAGATTTCAGTAAGAACACAGAAGGAAAGTTAATGATTAATCCAGCTGCTGACTGTGACCTCTATAAATCTTTCCTCATTGACACTCACATCTTCTGTCAGTCTTCCTGATACAAGTCTTAAGTGTTAAGGGCAAAGCCAACCCCTGCTCAAGGTCAACAGTTCCCATCATTCCCTGTCTATTCTAATGTGTCAACTTAAAGAAAAGAGTTCTTGGATTATGACCCGCCTTAGTTACTATTTCATCCTCTAGACTGACGGATTGCTTCTTAACCTTCCATCCTCTCCATTATTTCTGTATTTTTTTTAATCAAGTACTTTTTGAGCTTTATTAGTATGTTAAAAGTCTGCATACATTTAATGTTTAAGCTTCATGAATTTGGGCATACATATACCCGCCATCTCAAAATTGTCTCTGGCCAGATTTTTGTTATTAGGGTTTATGTTCCCCACTAAAGCCCTTTATATTCCTGGCTCTTGAGACACGGCACTCCCCATCCATCTCGCTATCAAAAGTCCACTCCTTGGTTGATTTGCTTTAGTTTACATCTTTGCTCCTCCTCTGAATGTTGCTGTGCCAGGAGTCCTTCATGGGAAACTCTGTTCATTTACACTCCACCCCAGGTATTCCTCTCAGGAACGGGCCCTCAAGTACTATTTGAATGTGACTCTTTAGTCCTATATCTGTATCTTCAGGCTGAAAAGTCCTTTGGAGTCAAAGACTAGAACCTTTATCTGTCTACCTGGCATGTCCATGTGTAGACGTCTAAGACAGCATATCGGGATAAAGCCTTTTCCTTCTGTATTTTGCAAGCATGTTTCTTTCAATTACCTTCTATTAGACGTTCCCGCCTCCCTGTACCAAGTTTCTGTGTTTTTCTCATATACCCGATCTACTTCTATTGCCCAGAGCATTCTTAATCCAGTCTCTTTGCTCTGCTTCAGTCTCTTCTATCCCAAACCATGTCTTAGGTCATGTTCCCTAAAAGAAAAGCCTAACTTAAAGATTCTTGTTCAAGGTATTGACAGAGAGCCAGAGAGGCAGAGAAGCAGAGGCGGATAGGGGACAAATGCTAAACAAGAAGCTTTTTGCAGCTAAAGATTAGTTGCAGGCTGGTCCCACAGGACGTGATGAAGAACCTCACTCCACAGGTTCAACCTCACCGTTGAGCAAGGGAATTCTTGTCAGTCATTGAATACGGTTACTGAAGTGGAGAGGTAATGGCTCATATTAACAGGTGACACTCATTCATGTTGTAACTGTTGAGGAAGAGATATATCACAGCATTAGAAGTAAGGAATCTGGGAGGGTCACCAAGAGCATCCTCCACAGCAAGGCACTGTCAGCTCCTCTTACGGCCTTGACCTCATTCTTGTCCTCAGCAGTTCACTTCACACCTAGTGCTCTGTTAAGGTGTGGATCACACTGCACTGATCCTTTACAGAAAGCTCCAGTTGCTGTTGAACGTGCTTGGAATGAAAACCAAACCTCACCTGGACAACCAGGCTAAACCCAGGCTGATCTCTTTCTCGTCTCCAGCTCCGTCTCTTCCTTCCTTCCCCCCTCACCTTCTTTACCACCATGGCCACCTTTCTTCTCTTAGAATCCCCCAAACATACCCATTTTCTGCACTAGCCTGTTTCCAACATCTGAACAGACATTCTTGTAGCAGATAATCTTGTCGACCATATTTCAATATCCATTCCATGTTGTCTGAAAAGCCCCTTCTAATTGGCACAATCACCCTCTCAGTAAACGTTGGTCATGCTCACCTCTTTAATCCCAATACATATATCTGATATTTTTGCTTATTTTTTATTTTCTCAAGAGCATAAGTTTCATGAGAATATCTCCATATGGCTTGTTCTGTGATGTATGTTTAGTACTTAGAATGGTTTCACTGAAGAGCATTTGTTATGACAGGCCAATTGAGAAATGTACAGAGATATAAACAAGTAATTTTAAATAAGCTGTCAGTGGGTAACAAGTTTACAAAAATGACTTGATCTTATTAACAAGCAAAATGGCACAATTAAAATAAGATAATTTTTTGATCTATCAAAAGGCCAAGATTTCATTAATAATATTTAGTATCGTCAGGTATGGTGATGTATGACTTTAATCCTAGCACTCAGAAGGCAGAGGTAATTAGATATCAGTAAGTTTAAGTACAACCTGTTATACATAGCAAGTTTCAGGACAGCCAGGGCTATAGAGTCTCCAAAAAAAGCAGCAACAAAATTAATAATAATGATAATAATAATAGTAATAATAATACTCAGTATTATCAAAACATATATGGCTTCAGTCCAGGAGAATGTGATTTAAAATATCTTCAGGTTGAGCAGTGGTGGGCCATAATTTTAATCCCAGCAGAGGCAGGTGTATCTCTGAGTTCTAGGCCAGCCTGTCCTATAGAGTGAGTTCCAGGACAACCAGAGCTACACAGAGAAACCCTGAAGCCCTTTATCAAAAAAACAAGCAAGCAAGCAAATAAATATGTTTATATGTATTTATTAGAAAATTTAATTTTCAAATTTTATTTTTTAAAATTATATTTTTAAACATAAATGGGGTATTGGGTAAATACAGCAATTATTAGTGAAACAATTTTGAAATAATTCACTTCAGAATGGTCTTGTAACTTCAATTTTAACAACTGTGAAAGTGTCACAAGCACTGATTGCCCTGTGTGTTTACGAAAAAAAAGCTTCGTCTTGTCCTTTTTCCTAAGATTTGGGGACTCAATTATACGTTTGCCCTTTGACAATTGCAATATCCTACCTCATTCAGTCTGGAGGGATCAAAATTGAAGAATTTAACACAACATGAGAGTCCATGTCCCTGGACTGTTAAAGCATGTCACAGCAAAGCAAAAAGCACAAGCTGATTGTGAGAAAGCCGACAAACATTATTCATCTGCAAGAGTATATAAGGAAGGAAGTGAGATCTCTCTCTCTCTCTCTCTCTCTCTCTCTCTCTCTCTCTCTCTCTCAGTAAATACAGGTTTTGTAATCCACAAGACAATATGAATAGACTGTGCAAAAGTCACTATTAGTCTGTCAGGAGATGGCATTACAGGACAGACAACCTTACTGCTGAGATGCCAACCCTTGGGCTTCAATACCCAAAATTATCTTGGTTCTTCATCAAAACACATTCAAGTTAAGTGACCAACTGTGTTTTTTGTATGAGAATAAGAAAAATTTTTGTGTTTTAAATCTGATAATGGGCATACTTAGTTCAAACCCCTCACTCTGCAAATAGACTGAAATACCAAGCAGTGAAAAGTGAAAATTCTCAACAGGTATGAAGCCTGCTTATGGAAAAACTGAATGTTTGTTGTGGTAGTTTGAATAAGAGGCTCTCGAATGAAACGCTTTGAAGAGATTAGAAGGATTAGGAAGTGTGACCTTATTAGAAACCAAGACACTGCCACACTGCCTGCGCCTCTCTCTCTCTCTCCCTCTCTCTCTCTCAGCTTATAAATCAGGATATAGCTCTTGGCTACTTCTCCAATATCACTTCTGCATGACACTGCCGTACTTCCCACCATGATGGTAATGGACTAAGCTTCTGAACTAAGCATGCACCCAATTAAATGCTTTCTTTTTTTATAAGAGTTGTCTTGACCCTGGTGTCTTCACAGCAATAGAACAGTGAATAAGACTGTTAGTAACTGTCTTGACTCATAGGCTCCTTTTTTATTATTCTGTCTGTCTGTCTGTACAATTTATCTGTGTGTTTTTGTAATTAAATGTCATATCTGTGCAGGTTAATTCATTCTGTAGGGAGCTTGTTCCATTTTTTATTTATATAATCTTGTTTAGACCAGCATTTTGTTTTGTTTTGCTGAGATGAGATCTGACTATGTGGCCCTGGTTGACATGGAACCACAATGTAACCAAGACTGCTTGAAATTCACAAACATCCTTCTATCTCCACTCCTTCTTAATTCTGAAATTAAAGGTGTTCATCACATGATCTGCACAATTATGTATTGCTGTGTTTAAATTAGCTGTTTCTCTCTCACACAAGATCTAGAAGTTTCCAAACTTGCATACAAATTTACATAGAAAGAGCAGCAAATTTTTCTTCTACAAATCTTTATAATTTAAAAGTTGAACTCATAAAACATTATCTTATTAGTCTCTCAAGATCCCAAGCATACCCACTAACCTATTGAGGACTGGATGCAAATGACATGAAGAAGGTGAAGAACCATCACTTCGCATTGAGCTTAAATTGTGTTCCTTTCAATTACAAGCATCTGAATCAGTGTGAGAAGAACAAGTCCAAGCATGCAGCACAAATGCCAAAGACTAAAGTCAGGAAAGTGCATAAAGTATGCACTACTTATTCTGAGTCTTATTCTGAGTCTGAGGTTTTTATACGGGGGAAAATAGGTGAGCTACATTCTTGAGCTGTAGCTGGGCCATGAACACGGCCAGACTAAAAACAAATCCACTCAGCCAGGGACTCTGCCCTCTCCCCCCCAGCCCCCATACCACCATCCTGCCTGCCAGCCTCTGCTTGCCTTTCTAGGTATTGATGAATGTATTTAGATACTTCTCTGGATACTGACCTAGAGACAAGTTGTGAATATGTGAAAACATTTTATACTGAAACTGTTAAAAAGTAAAATGACTGTGTGATTTTTGAATACTTGAGGCTAGTAAAAGCTGTGTGTTTTATTTTCATTCTATTACTAAATATTTTATTGAACTTCTAACTTAAAAATGCCTGTGTTCTACCCTTCATGAATTATCATATACTGGCTTGTCCTTCCATCTGATATGTATTTGCTGCTTCTAGGCCCCTTTCACCAATGCAGACTCAGAAGCTCAAGCATATTAGGTGATATTCCCAGGGCAATTCATTGGTTCATCTAGGCTTTAACACGCAAGAACTTCTTGCTCATAACTACCATGTTATGTGAACACACAATTGGCTATGGAACCACAGTGCAGGTGCACAAAATATAGCACTAAGCTGCATATGTTGTATTAAAAACTAAAGAAAGAAGACTCCTATAGTTATAGATTTGGGGATAAATGAGCAGGGATAACTAGAAACCCTCTTGGGAACAGCATCAAGGAAACTGGCCTGATAAGAACATAGGCAAAGGCTGCCAGACAAAGAGAATGGAAGTGTATGCAAAGTCACAGGAGGTATGTCTACAGCCAGTGAGGAGTCACCATAAAGCAGACAGCTCGTGAAAGTTTAGAGAATGGCATCCTGTGACAATCTCTGGTGAGGCATCTGGCATAAGAATGTGCTATATGTTGTTGCAGCGTGACAGAATTTATGACAGACTTTGTTCCTGTTACAATGTTGTTTAAAACCTAGAGAGTGAGAGGTAAGGGGAAGAGCAGTCCAAGAAATAGAGAACTTATGTGAGAATGTCCTAATGTATATACGAGCTATGTGACAAAAGAGTTACAGACTAAAATAAGACATGCTATAAACTAAGTATCCAGCCAGCTGATAACAACATTGGGCAGTGGTGCACAGGACTCCCTGAGAAATCCCTGTTGTTGAAGAACAAAAGAATGGAAGGCAGTATGATTGAGCAGTATTATCTATACAGTGCCAACATTCATAAAAATATTGACAATAAACATAACATTGGAACTATGCAAAGAAGGAAAAACCAATGGCTACATCTAACTTTGGATTTTCTAAAATGTGTATGATTTTTTTAAAACAGTCAGATATAATATTGTGTGCTGATATTTTTAATGTTGCCCTTGTGTAGACGAGATTATCCACTTCTACCATTTAACATACTTTTCTTGTTAGTCAAATGCTATTACTGTTGAAAGGCTGTCATAGGGGCTGGGGAGATGGCTCAGAGTTGGAGCACTTGTTTTGCAACCATGATAACGAGATATCTGATCCTTAGAACCTTTATAAATGCTAGGTAAACAAGAAACCCACCCATAGTTTCAGCCTCAGAAGGTGAGACAGGGAATTCTCTGACAGAGTTGAGCAGTAAGACTACCCTTATAGGCAAGTTCTGGGTTTGACTGAGAGACCTCAATGAATAAAGTAAGAGTGATGGGGGATGATTTCCACCATCAATCTCAGGCCTCCACATATGTGCTCATATGTGTGCATACACACCCACAGGCACACACACATGCACACACACACAGAGGGGGGGGGGATTAAATTAAATGATGTGGTTTGACCTTCTTAAACCTTGGTCAAACAATCATATTCACAATTGCTTATTTGCACATCTATCTATCAATTCTGTGAGGAAAACATGGAAGTATCTCTTCTACATCTTAAAGAAGGAAAGCTTTAAAAGTACCACTAGTCTTATGTCCTAGACATCCTTGTTTCATGCAACTGCAGACCCACGTGAGGGTGCCTGCCTTTCTAGTCTAGTCTGAGTATACAGTTCCAGACCAGTCTTCATCAATGGAAATCTTCTTGATACATACTAGACAAATATGATACTGTCTTATATTTAAATGAATTATATCAAAAAATTGACTTCACAGCACATTCTAGAATTCCACTGTTGGACATCCATCACTATCAGGAAATTCTTCCTCTTAACCTAAATTTCACTTAATAAAAGTCCAAACTCATTTTTGTCTTCATTCTCTAGTGAGACAGGCAGGTATCAGTTGGGTACATATGGATTGACAGGCCCTCTGAAAGTTACCATTCAGCTTTGTTGTCCTCCAGTAGAAAAATGACCTAGGTTACATCTACCTTTCCCTGGACCTTGGAAGTTGTTTGGTTCCCTAGCAAATATGATGGTTCCTTTGCTTCCAACCAACACCTGCTGAGTCCTCCTTACGTCAGCATCCTGGGTCTGGGCATCAGGGAATGAGTCATCCAGTACCTTAGGACTTTGAGGTGGCAGCATGTACAGAGACTGATACTCAAGGTCATTGAAGGAACTGCTGTGAACGGGGCAGCCCCAGAGAACAGAGCTCTTACCAGCAATGCCCAAGTCCCTGTTTTGGAAGGTGCAAGGAAAGCATCATAGAGACTTATCACAGGGTGGCTGCCTTCTTTATGGAACAGGACCAAGAAAACATGACCCTTTGCTTTGTGCTCTCTGTGTCCTCACTGTGCCTTATAGCTAAGTGGTTAAGGGGATGAGTCTGGAGCAAATCACCCTGTTTCAATCCTGTTTACTGGGCAATAAATGACCTTAAAGCATTTTTTTTAGAAGTGCTGGGTGCCTCTTGAGTAAAATGGAGGTTATAATATGCATTGACAAGCTTTCTTGAGAATATTAAATAGTGTGTGGTAACAAACGTAAATTTTCTAGAACACAGGAAAATGTAGGGGAGGCTGGGGAGATGGTTCAGCACTTCGGAGCACACCATATCCTGTTCTTGTGAAGGACATGAGTTCTCTTCCCAGCACCCACTTCAGGCAGCTCACTTGTAACTCCAGCTTCCAGGGCCCCAGCGATCTCTACTGACCCTGCCAGGTACCTGCCCTCATGTGTATGTACCCACATACAGATGCATCCGTACACATAACTAAAAATGTAAGTCTCTTTCATAAAAAGGAAAGAAAAATATAAGTTTCACTCTCCATGTCTCTCTACGGCTGTAGAATCTAAAAGTATGGAATAGCATTCGAAATGACCCAAGAGTTTCGGAATCTTTGATGTGCATTATTCTATCTAAAACCCGAGTTCATGGCTGTTTCTAAGTGTAGGGATTGACTTTGCACACATGGTCTCCTGTGCCAGTTGCACCTTGATGTTTTCCCTACCACATTTCAAAGTCCTTGTCTCTAGCACTTTGCAGCATTTGATGTTTGCATTTCAGAAACACATTTAAATTCTGTCTGTCTACAGTGAGTCTATCACTGAATCTTCAAGTGACTTTGAGAAGCCACCAGGCCTTACTGTGCATGTCGGAGTCTTACACAGCAGCCCTGATGTGTTGCCTCTCTAACATTAGGGGATTGTGAAGGTAAAAGAGAGCAAATTGTAAGAAGGATAAAAGTACAGCAGAATCATCATTCTTGTTGTGGGAGGTGCCTGTTTCCATACAGAGGGAACCGGTCTCCATGGGCAGCTTCTCATCACACCTGTCCGCTTTCCTGACATCTATGGTATCCATAAACATCCAAAACGAGTAATGCCACATCCTGCAGCAGTTTCTACAAACACGCTCTAAAATGCATACCTCCCCTGAACATGCACACAGACACACAATGAATCTTTAAAACTGTTTACTAACCCTTAACACTGACAAGAGTTCATGCCATGGCAAGTAAACTATTCCTACTCTTTAATAAAGTATTATACTAATGCTCCACATCATTGGAATTATATCTTCATATTCTTTGGCTTGGGAAATAATCTCATTATCCATCAAGTTACTAAAATCTTTATCACAGCACACAGTTGGAAGTAATAATAGCAAAAACAAATTAAATGGCTGTTGACAATAGGAGACTGGTTATAGAAGCATTGTGGGCATCAAAATAATATCTACAAATGTCATCCAGGGTACTGCAGAATTGTACTAAGTAACAGGGAAAATATTTATCCCATATTGTAAAATTTAAAAAAAGGCTAAAATATTTTGTGCAATACAAAGCTCACTAGAAGTCTCAGCATATACAAAAGATTTAAAGAATACACATAGCATTAGCTAGATTTCTTTGGATGATAGGATTTTTCATAGTTATATTTTATCTTTGTTTTACAGTTTATAATAATTGCAGATTATGTCATTAAGAAAATGACTTCTAAATTGCAACATACAGAAGTGGAAACTGAAGACTGTGTCAAGCCCAGCACAGCTACCACAGAGTATTATGAGAGATTTTGTAGAAATTAGCCACCTGGGTAGCAAAGTTTATTCTTAAAGGAAATGTAACTAATATTATTCCTACCCTCAAAGAAAGTTAGCTACAGGCTATATGTTACTTCTTTCTGTATCTACACACTTGGATTGAATTAGCAAAGTTTTTGTTTGAAATTCTGGTTTGGCTTCTCAATTTTTGTAAAGCTGTCTGTCTACCTATCTATCTACATGCATACCTACCTACCTACCTACCTACCTGTCTGTCTGTCTGCCTGCCTATCTGTCTATCTGTCTATCCACCTACCTACCTACCTACCTACCATCTCTCCATTTCTGTTTGTCTGGGCCATTTTAATGTTTATCTTTGTTGTTTGGATCTATCTCCACTTTCTCTGTAAATTCCCTATGTCTAGGCTGCTTGCCTGGCTATATGATCTCTATATGACTTTCCTATCTAGGGAAGTAGTTTGTTGAGGCCAAGTAGCTTGTCTCACTGAAGTTAACCACTCCTCATTGGATTGAATCAGCATGTATACTAATTTAAAATATCATCATACCTAGAAATTTTTTTTATAATAAAAGCACATTTCCTTCTTAAAGGAATAGCTAATATTATTGAGATTACTCTCAAGAAAAGTTACCCATAGCATACTCCCTGTCATATTTGATTTGAATTAACAGATTTCTTTGTTGAAATCACAATAAGCTTATTAGGAGGAATTTAGGCTGTAGCAATGTAGCTGATGTAATTACATCAAGGAAACCAGGCCCTAGGTCTTATCAGACACAGCAGACCAAGAAAGAGGCATAACTCCCCTCACCAGGACCCTATAACATGCTGATTCACTAGGGCTGGGATGGACAGCTCTGCCTCACTGACTTGGCATCCAACAACCAGTATATATGTCAAGGACTATCCTCTGGGGCTTAAAGCTGGACCTGAAGCCCAGTATAGACATGGACTAAGCAACTGCCTATGCTCTGTCCATCAGACAGCTTACCTATCTGGACCTATCCCTACTATTTCTGTTTTAGAGTCAAACCCTTTTGTCTGTGCAGCTGGGTACATCTTTGCCCTTGATCCTGACTTTAAAACAGCAGCTTCTTCCCAGACAACCGATTTGAGTTTCTTCTCTTATCAACACAGATTCTATTTGCATTTCTATCATCCCACTTCTGAAATCTCTAGAACTCTACAATAGCCCTTTAACTTACATTCATTCAGTAACCCATATCTGTACAGATAGGCAGATATATGAGAGAGAGAGAGAGAGAGAGAGAGAGAGAGAGAGAGAGAGAGAGAGAATGCTGTGTGCTGTGTGATATGAGAGCTGATATTATTAAGTAAGATTGGAATAAGATTAGAATAAATAAGAACCTGAATTGGCCTCATCCACATTACCTAAGTGGGATTATCTAACAAATTGCTGCCACTGAAGCCTCTGCCCACCTTGTAAATGCATTGTTATTCAATAAATTCTGGACCTGTAGAAAGACACAAAGGAGTTGGTCTGTTTCTGACATGGCAAGCTGAGGACAGGCAGTATTTTTGATGCAGAAATAATGGTGAATAAAAGTTGCTTAGACAGTTTCTGTCTAAACACGGTCTCACTGAAGTTAAAAATAAAAAAGAAACCAAAGCATGGGCTGGTCCAGAAGGGTAAGTAATTTGCTGATTGTAAAATAGTGGGAAAATTTATGGAGCTATGTTTTCATTGTCTTCTTTGTTTTTACTACAGCTCTGTTGCACCATCTAGTCACAACCTCAAGAGGACCCTGGGGCCAAGGGAAGTAAAGCAGCCAGTCCAAATTTGTTGTACAAGGATTTGAACACTGGGAACCTGACCCTGAAGCCCGTGGCTCCAAGTTTCCCATTGCCATTTTTTGTGTGAGTGCACATGTGTGTGTGTGTGAGCATCTGTGTGTGTGTGCATGCATGCATGTGTATGAGAGTGTGTTTGTGTGTGTGTGTGTGTGTGTGCGCCTGCGTGTGCGTGTAAGCTGGAAAATACAAGCCAAAGAAAAGAAGCTAACCAGTCACCAGATAACTCAGGGCTAGATCCTTGACTTTGCTTTTTCCAGCATCAATAACTGAGAAAAAATTATTTTTGTGCTTTGTTATATGAGCTTATGGCACACAAGTCTAATATTATATGACTGTTCCTCTGTATTTACAGGCTCTTTGTTAATTTGTTTAAACAATAATAGATAAAAACATTAGGGGAGGGGGCATTCCCCAAAATGCCAAAAAGTAAAATTCAAACCACCATATACCTGAGTCAAAATCTAAATCCTCAGTGACGAAGAGGATCCCAGGCAGACCCTTTCCTGGGTCTGCCTCCAGCACTCACAAATGCACCATTTGTTCTGTGTCTCACTTGCTCATTCCATATGCTGCTTCCCCTCTTAACTAATGTGAAAATTTGGCTCTTAAAGCTCAATTCAACCCCAAAATAGGCCTCCAAAAAATCAATTCAATGATCAATGCAATCCTTCAGTGTGTAAGAGGGAGCATAAAGTGTTATCTCTCAAGAAAACAAGTCTTGTGCCTTGAAGTATAACTTCAAAATGTTTGAGTGTATTACACATGCCATGACTTTTTCTTGTCTGGATTCCTTAAGCCATGGGGCATAGCAATTTGCATAGCATTTATATCACAGTGGTATTACAAGTAAACCCACTGTTTGTTTTCTTGATGTTTGTTTTCGACAGATGGGGTTTTGTCATGCAGTAAGGTCATCCTTGAATTTGTGACCCACCTGCCTTAGCCGAGTGCAAATATGTAGTACCTAGAGACAACTGAAAATATATAGGATGATTCACATCAGTTATGAGCACACACAACATAAGTAGAGTCTGAGGGATTCCCTGCAGACACTGAGAATGACTACACATGTCACCTCACAGGAAAGTATCCAGAAGCGAGCCAAAAGTAGCTAATGCTTCTAACTAGCTCTATCCTTGAGCCATTTGTTATTTGATCTTCTTGGCTTACATCAAATATAGGGTTCATACTAGGAGATCCTTCAGGTTCCTTATAGCATAACATTTGGTGATTTTAGAACAATATGAATCAGCACTCTTTCATAATCTCGAGCTTCGTGTCAAAACATTTTTCACATTCTCAGTTCTCAGAGTAGACATCTGCTTAACAGATTTTTCTCCCAACAGCGTTCTCCCTTCCCAATCTGATTTCTCTTACATGTGTATTACTGTAGGAGAAGAGAAAGTACTTGCTATGGAACCATTTAAAATCTATCTTGCCTGCAGACACATTTTACACCAATGCTTACTTTCAAGTCTACAGGCACTGGGAGGCAGGGAAGGAGACAACACCCTCAAAAGCAGCTGAGATGTGAGAACACAAGGAAGGCTGTGGACAGAACAAGGTCATTAGGTGAGCCAGAGCGAATAACAAGACAGACTTCCCAGCATCACGGGACTGCTGCTCAAGAGCCAGCTGCTCCTTTACTTGTCTAAGTGTCTACTTTTAGCCACCATTTGCTCAATAGAATCAGCCCTGTTCTGTTACTAATTTCTTGTTTTCATTTTATGTAAACTCACTTTTTTGTGTCTTTTACATCATTGGCAAAAAATGCCGCTTCATCAAATACATTCAACCTTTGGCCAAAGGGAAATTAAGTTCTGAAGTGAATATTACTTTTAGTTCAAAGGACATAGCAACATGTCACAATAAAAGCAGTGAATTAAGAAGCCAGTGGAGTTGATCCTGTGAGACCTAATCAGGGTCTAGATCTGCCTCACAGTGACTCTGACATTCTGCTAATTCCTGGTCTGACTGGGCTCCACTCCCCTGGACTGCTCAGGAACTGGGTGGGTGGGAAGGGCTAGAGAAGGCATAATGGATAATCTCAAGTCTGTGCTACAGGTCTAAAAGTCTAGCCTGGTTTGTGTATCGTGTGGGAATGGCTCATTTCATCTTGCCTTGCATTATAGAACCTTAGACTGACTTTAATTTTATCTTCTATTTTATACTGTGCTGGGGAGATTCTCTTATGACTTCTCCCATTCTCTTAGATGGAATAGTGTCTAAGAGATAGGACTGTGTCAGGAAGGGTCACATACTAAAATGGTGAGAAACAAGTACTTGCTTTCTTAGTGCCTGTGGGATTTGGAGCAAGTCTGTTTCTTTTCTCTGGCCTTTGGTTTCCTTATCTTGAAATGGCAATCAATAACAGTAGCCACCCTCTAAAAGTTATTGTAAGAATCAGGTATTTTTAATGTATGCAAATAGTAACAATTACATTCATCAAAAATTAGCATTTACATACATTCATAGTATCTACAAATTTATTATTCACATTAAGTAACATACAAAAGCTTGGTATAATTTATTTATATAACATCTTAAACTGCAGTACCGTGTGCTAAAAGTCTTTTACATCCTTCAATTACTCTAAGATTATATGTAAAATTGAAGCACACACTAAATAAGAGAGCATGGCCTGAGGACTTGGTTCCTGGAGTCCACAGTCTTAGTCAGAAAGCTGCATGGAATGATGCACAGGACAAGAATGGGCGTGAGTGAGTCAGATGGGTCAGAGAAAGGAGGAGTGATGGGCTTTATCTGCAAGTAGCAGTGAGCACAGCAGAGCGAGAGAACCAACCAAGGAAATGTCACTGGGCATCTGATCTGTTCCTCCGGCCAAGGCATTTAGAACAAGCCTTAAGCTGCTGCTGCTGCTGGAATTGCTTGCAAATGCTCACTTCAGGCAAGACACCTCTTTTACCTCTATCTGAAATGCTACCACTAATAAGACATTACTTTCCTTTTCCTCCTGAAAAGCAAGTGGTCCTGGAGAGGAAACACATTAACTTCTGACCCTCTAATAGGATTTGGTTTCATGGGACTTTCTGAAAGCAGCAGACATCAGAAGACCCTGGAGATGAGTTTGAGAGAATCCTACATTAAAGGTGAATTTGTCAAGTCCCCAGCACAGCTGAGTCCTGGGTCCTTTCCCTTGGTTAGCCTTAGATTATTTACAAATAACCTCTGATGGCAAATGATCCATTAAGTCTGTTGCTTTGCATCTTCACACCTCATTTGGGTAACAGGACTCCCAACAGAGAAGGAGCTAGGCATGGAAGACTAGTACCTTCCATGAGAACACAAGAGACAGAGATGTAAATAAATGAGATTTTGAAAAGAAGTGATCACAGAGAACTTGGAGTGGAACTCATTCTCTACAGTTTCTTCTCTTAGTTTTCATCATTGTGACAAAAATACCAGCAAAAAACGACTTAGAGAGGAAGGAGTCATTTTGGCCAACACGTTCAAGGATTTCAGTCTATGGTCAGTTGGCCCCATTGCATCTGGACCAGTGTGAGGAGAGGAAGGGAACATGTACTAAAGAAAGTGGCTCATCTCAAAGCAGCCAAGAAATGAGAGAGAGAGAGAGAGAGAGAGAGAGAGAGAGAGAGAGAGAGAGAAGAGACCCATGATATAGACTAAAGATGGACCACAAACCTACTAATGTGCAAAAGCCACGTACTAGATAAGATCGATGATTTCTTGAAAAGACCTCTGAGAGAATAACATGTACATGAGGTGAGGGAATGCAAACTAGAGAAGGGAATATCCCAAACTAATGAAAAGGATAGAAACGATTCATCCAAAGATGACACATGCATGCTTTGGGGGCTTTTATTTGTTTTATTGTCTGAAGCTTGTTTCAAACTCACTATATAGCTGAGTATGACCTTGAACTTCTGGTCCTCCAGCTTTTACATCCTGAATGCTATGGATTACAGGAGTATACCACAGCCAGGTTATATTGTGCTGGGGGTAAATGCAGGGTCTTGTCCATGTTAGGTGAGTATTCTATCAATTAAGCTATATCTTTGGCCTACGTTTGTGGCTTGAAAAGATCTGAGTATTTTGATTGTAAAGGATCATAAAGTAAGGGCATCAAAACTATATTTTTAGTCAAAGTCTGCTTCAGTTTAAAGTGGGAGTAGTTACTGATCTTTTCAATTAAATAAAACAAGAGAAAATTATTATTTACACTACATAGATACACATATAATGCATGTATATAATACATGCAAAAAGTTGTCTGTAGTAGATCTTAATTTAGATTAATTTTATTTGCCCATTAATGATGAAACCACTTTCTATGCTTATTTCCCTATAATCTCAATGGATAGGTTACCCATTCAACAAGAATCTACTAGTTAAAAGTCCTTTCATCCAAACTGAAGCTTCCCTAAGGTCTCTCCACCCCAGCCTTTTCCTCTCCAGTTTATTTCAAACCAGGTATTGCTTACTGTAAATATAACTGTAGGAGCTCACTCGCTCACAATATGAAGCCTTTCATGACTCGAAAGGTCCCACGTGAGCAGCACCTTATCAGCCTTTCTCATACCTCTGTATGATCTCATTTGTACAATCATATTAGACTTTGCTTTCAAATGTGGTAAATCCTGCTCCTGATGGAGACTTCAGTGGTTAGCTTTCTTCTCCCTTCTCTGGGGTTCAGCCTCTCAAGTCTTTCTTAGCTCAAGAGACTTTTACCAATGGCCCTACATGAAGTGGCCCTACCATGGCTCCATCTCAACTCCCTGTTGATTTTCTTTATATAACTTGTAGTTTCATATGGATACATGAATAATCATTTACTGGTGTGGATATTTACCTAATGCCTGAACATTAAAAAACTAAGGACTATATCTACACATGTTTTGCCCGTCAGAATCAACACAGTGCCTAGGTTGTGTATTGACTCAGTACCTTGTAATGGATGAATAAATTCAACCATAGATTCCTGTTGATTATTTGAAACGTTTTTTCCTACTGTAGTAAGATTAAATAGTCATCCTTCTTATTATGGGTAATTTGTTATAGGACTCCCAACAGATGCCAGAATCTACACATCCAGTCCCTATAAAAGGAGCAGTGTTTGCATGTAAGTTATACACATCATCTTATATATGACTATATGAGTAAAATCATACCATACTGTCCAGAAAATAAAACAAAAAAAGATATCCTCACATGTTCAAGTACAGAGCTAAGGTGTGTGCATGTACCAGGAATTGAACTCGGGGCTTCACATGAGCTAGGTATTACTCTCACACTGAGTTAAATTCCCCCCATCCTTATGACATTTTATTTTGATGCCAAGTCATCTCGCTACATTTTCCAGAGTGACCTTGAACTCACTCTGTAGCTCAGGATGCTGCAAAGATGTTAGACTCCTGCTTCAGTCCCCAATTTAGGTTTACATAGATATCTTTTCTTTTGAATATGGTGAATTCATGTTTAGTTAGGTCCATGTACATGGAACCTGCAGATGCAGAAAATTGACAGGATTGAATGTCTGAACTTCTTTATCACTCCCTTGCAGCAGCCTCTAAAGCAGCAGTGTGTACTTGTGGACTTGCTATATCTCATTAAAAGTCATGTAACTGGGGAGATGGTTTGGTGGATAAAACAGTTCTATGCAAGAATAAGGACTTGAGTTTGAATATCCAGATCCTACATAAAGCTAGGCACAGTAGTGCACATCTGTAATCACAGAACTCCTACAGAGAGAAGTTCAGATGAACTCATCCTAAGCCACTGTTGAATTAAATAATCAATGAAATGAATATCCTCGAAGCGCCCAGGTCTGAGCTAATTAACTGGGCATTTACTGAAGCAGGCAATGTCTAGCTCCTCTGACTCTTGAAGCATTAAGCAATGTTCCAGTGATCATTGTGAAATCATTTTCAAGGATGAAAAAATAACCCTTGGAGGACAAGGATAGCATTGGGGATATTCCAATTTATTATTGTTAATTGGACAAAATGCATCAGAACATAATGTGTGATATGTCTACTAAACTCACTCCAAGGAGAATCACTTCAGAAAACTGAGCAGTCACAATGGTAGATAACTTTTGATGTGCATATTGTGTCTCTTGTGAGATTACAAGGAACATCAGAGAGGAGCTATTCCATCATCTGCAACACTCTGGACAACAATAACACAAACCAGCTAAGGTAAGGCTTCCAACTAATGAACTGGTCAAATATCAAATGTCACATGCCTTGTATTTAGTTACCTGTTTTCTTAGATTTCTACTGGAGAGATTGATGATTTAACATATAAAAAATGCTATAAAGACAGGCATGATGATACATGCCTGTAATCACAGCAGTTGAGAAACTGAAGCAGGGGGATTACAAGTTGAAAACCAACCTGAGATTTGTAGCAAGACTCTACCAACATCCCCTGAAAAAAAGGGAAGGAGAAAAAGGGTGAGGAAGCCTTTGCTTAGGAACCCTTGACTGCCATGAGGAACTTTTCCTGTTGTGCAGAGAATCCAAATTTACACACACACACACACACACACACACACTCACACACACACACACACACTCACACACACACATACACACACTCATACACATACACTACACATATATGTATACAAATTTACGCACACAGGTATACATATATGAACATATACACATATACACACATACACACATATACACACTACACATACACATGCACACCCAATATATGTTATATTGTATTTTTAATGGTTATAAATGTAAATATTCATTCAATTACTGAGGATAAGTAATAGATTAGTGCTCGGTGCTAAGTACATTATTTATGCCATCCCTCAAAGACTTAGGAAACATTGCAGAAGATGAGACAGAAAGAATGCAGGAACCAGAAGATAATGAGAAGGCTGAAAAGCCTCCTGGGCAAAACCCAGCCATTGCAATCACACAACCTCAGATATCTGCACTGGGTCCAAATGAGAACAGGCCTGCCAACAGCTGGCACAAATGGAGGAAGGGCTTAGGATGGAGAGTCCTAGCCCTCACTACTAAACTGTCTGTTGCTGATAGATCAGGGAAATGAGAAACTGCCTTCACTTGTGTAACTATTGGTGCCATCCAACTCCCAGATAGTTCCAGTCCAATGGTCACACAGACAACTTGGTCAAACTAAATGGGTCATGAAACAAGACCAAATGGGAAACAGAGTGGTATTGATAGGGTAGTGATGAGGATGGGAAGGAGATAACTGGGGACAGAGTAATCAGGATGTATTATATACCTGTATCAAACCGTCAAAAATCAGAACTCGACAGCAAAATCAAACCAGCTAACTCATTCTAAGCAACACCCTGCATCTTTTTCTTTGCTTTCTGATCTCCCCATGTACCTTTCTCAGGAAAATTTATTTCATGTTTATGTTCAGAAAACTCATAGATTTTTGTAACTTAGAACCTTGACTTATTGAATTCATTAAAATGTGATTTGTTTTCCCCAAAGGGAGAAAGGATGGAAGGAAAGTATGAAGGAGGGAGGGAGGGAGGGGGAAGAGAAGGAGGGAGGGAAGAAAAGAAGGGAGCAGGGAAGGGAAAGAAGAAAGAAAGGAAGGCAAGGCCAAAAGCAAGGAGCAAAGGACAGAATAGAAATAGAAATTAAAGCCAAAGCCTGAGGAAGTATTCAGTCCCAAATCAAATATGTTTACGTCAAGCCTCCTGAGCTGCAGCCTTGATTGGCTGGGACTTTGATGCTGATAGCTCCCTGATTAGCTTAACCACACACAGGAACCCCATGTTGTGAACCCAACACCAGGTGTTTTCTTCTTACCAACACATTTGCAATCTTGGAGTCTGAAGACCGAAAATCTTTAGGTTGTGTGGGAGATGTCTGCTTTCAGAGTGACTGGGATAAAAAAAAACAAAAACAACAACAACAAAAAGTATACTAAAAGAAAAGAAACTTGATTCTATGCCTATGTGATCCATTTGGGACCCAAGCTCAAAGGCTCAGGAAGAAGTCAAACCAACCTTCTCCACAGAAGATACCAAGCTACGTCTTCTGTGGCAGAGGAAACCTCATAAACAAAGAAATCCCAACACTACTAAGCAGTGATAGAGTTTGGGGCCTTTAAAAACAAACAGCAATCACTAGCATATGACCCTTCATCCTCTCAGAGTACCCAGAGTTCACCTGAAAACTCAATCTGAGATTCAGCCCAAAGTCAACTGAAGTTGCTCACCATTGCTGTCTTTGTCTTCTTGGGTCATGCTGTACAGGTCCTTTCCATGAACCATGGGAATTTGTCAGGAAAGGGCAGTCTAGCTTTGTCCTGCCCACAGCCACTCACAGAAAACGTTCCCTCTATACTGACTGGTATTTGATTAGAAATGAAATTGATTTCCATGACACAAACACGGTCCTACACACTCTGGAATCTTTTGACTTATTCAGCTGAATACAACACCTCAAAAAAAAAAAAAAAAAAAAAAAAAAGTACATAGTCTGTAAGACTCAAACCAGTTAGTTCTTTGGACTCCTTCCTATGCAAAGCGGGTGTGGGGACACTACCTTCTGTTCTCCTTCCTGCATGGCCTACATATTGCTTTTTGGTTAAACATTAACAGATTAAAGACGAGAAAAATTCCAGTAAAAATGCCCAAATATTTAACCACCAAAATGAATTTAAAAGAACCTTTCACCCCAAGTCTTTTCTTCCTCAAGACTAAACAGACAGACTTCTAGAACTCTTATATTTTCCTGAATATATCAGGGGAAAATAATCTACATCAGTAGTTATTTCTCAACATCGTAAGTTTGCTAAGGAGCACATCTAGACTCTTGGCAAGCAGGTGCAAGTTGTACCATACACTGTCACGGGCTTCTTACAACATTCACATTCTTTGATGCCATAATGTAAGCACAGGGCTGGCAAAGGATGCTGGGATGAAGACATAGAATTATCCAAGAAAATGAAATCAAGATGCTGCTGAGTTTTCCCCCTGTACCAAACCTTCATTTTTATGTTACCATTATAATACCACAACCAGACAGACAGAGTGACAGGGCCTGAAGTCATCAGTATCTATGATCTGAAAATGTCCCTGTTTTCTCTTTAAAAACCACTTACATTTGCATAATATCCACAAAGTTCATGCTTAGTCCTGAGAACAAGTCTTCAATGAAGAAGCCAAAGCAAGGACTCTTAAAATCTGGGTTCAAATCTCAGCTCCACCCCTTATTCTTTTAGTTACATTTCTCACATCTGGAAAAACAGGTGGACGACAATACGGTCTACCCCACAGTGTTGTGGTGAGTTGTTCAATGAGGTGGCTTGAGGTTACAAATCTCAGAGATCTTAGGATACATTAAGTGCTCTTGATAAGCACCTACTATGATTATCCATGCAGCAGATGGCACTTTCTGCAGATGGCCACAGTAATATATCCCACATATTCTTCCTACAATGTGACATTATCATAGAAGACTGCGCTCTGTGTTCCTTCCTTTCAAACCACAATAGAACTGTGGCTATGGCCAAAGTAACCCTGGATAACTTTGAAGATGAGTCACAAATTGATAATGGCTTTGGTTTGGACAACTATGAACTTGCCTTGACAGCTAGCTACTCTGTGGTGAGTATGCTGAGAAGCACATGCAGAGGGATGTGTAGGCACTGGAGCCACCAGCTGAGGTCCAAGCAGCTTGTCAGCATAAGCTATCAGACAGGTAGATGAGTAATCTCAGTGAGTGACCAATGATGGTGATGCTAACCCTTGGTATTCAGGCTAGCCTATTTTCTCCAGCCTATTTTCTCCAGCTACCCTCACTGAGCCCTGCCCATATTTCAAATTTGAAGTAAAAATGAACCTGGTTTATTTCAATCCACTGAATTTGGGAACAGTTTGTTACAATCTGGCTGTGTCAATAGACAACCAGAAAGACACATTATCAAATTGCAGATGAGAAAACAAACCCAGAGAGATTAAAGTCTTGCCAAAGAGCACGAAGTTAATGAGGAGGAGCAAGATAACCCAGATGCAGATATTTGAACTCCAGCTTGCATAGTCCATCCACAGTTGAAATTTGGAAAATTGTCTTGATGAAGAATAACCTTCTTGACAAAGGCCTGGCTCATGGTCTTACTGTACGTTTATTACATTACATTATATTACATCTCTGATCATTCAGTGAGGCATGTGTTCCTTCTAACCCTACCCAACACATACCTCAGGGGTAAGTTACAGGCTTCCAAGAATATATGTGGTGCCCATCCTATGCCTTGGGACATATTCTTGGCTGCTGAGACAAAGAATTATTAAATTCTTGGATCTGCCATCCTCTCTTTTGACCAGCAGCTTGTGCTGCCTGTTTTCATCTCTGACTCTAAACTAATCATGTATTTAACATAAGCCAAGAGGGGTATCACCTGAAGCATCAGTCAGACACTAGGCTCATCACAGAATTGGGTATGATCTTCAAGACAATCTTATTTTATACACTCCCATCCTCACGGTTTCCTTCTGTAGATAAGTATAATCATCCCTCCATGTGCACAGTTCTGCACTTGAGAATTCATCCAACCACAAATTAATGATAGTAAAATATATGTGTCAATATTGAATTCATGTGAACATTTTCCTTATTGTCATTCCATTAATAGAACAGAATAACAACTATTTACACAATGTTTATACTATGTAAAGATTATAAGCAAGCGAGAGCTATAGATAAGGGAAGTGTGTAGGCTGTGTACAAATCCCATGCCATCTCATCAGATTTTAGTATGTGCAGGGTGACATAGAATATAGCTACTTAGATATTAAAACGTACTGCCTAAGCACTTTCACCAATGTAATGTTGTAGAATATAGTTGTGCTTCTGGAAGAAAAACTCAACTCCTAAACTAAAACAAATCTATTATTTTATTTTATTTACATTTCAAATGTTATCTTCTTTCCCAGTTTCCCCTCTGCAAACCTCCTATCACATCCCCCCTTACCCTGCTTCTATGAGGGTGCTCCCCCACCCACCTACCCACTCCCCCTGCCTCACCACCCTAGCATTCCTCTACACTGGGCCATCAAGCCTTCACAGGACCAAGGGCCTCCCCTCCCATTGATGCCAGATAAGACCCTTCAGCTCCTTCAGTCCTTCCCCTAACTCCTTCATTGGGATCCCTGTGCTCAGTCCAATGGTTGGCTGTGAGCCTCCGTATCTATATTGGTCAGGAAGCCCACAACACTTTAAGCTTCAGGGTTGCTCACTTATACATAATATTTCCAGAATCTAATGAGGGGCCCCAGCAGTGGACTTACAGAAACATTTTATTCCATGCACCAAGTGCAATATAATTTTGTGCTGTTCTTTAAGGTCTTATAAATCAAATGCAAAAGCCTTGAATTTGAGTATGTATTTGAGAGTTGCTCAGCCAAAATGGATGCAGAACTGCAGCTACTGTCTTTCAGTAAAGTGGTTGTTGCTCTTACTCAAGAAGCTTAGACACTAGCTTCCAGCAGCAAAATTTAAAAGTTTCTTTGGAGAGAGTTGAAAGCTTTTCCTACAGTACAGATATCAAAGCTTCTGAATTTTTCAGATCAAATTAGAATTCCAACAATCAAACACTCAGGAAATCTTCACTCTCCTCTCTGATGCTTACAAATTAAAATTATGTAAAGCAACTAATGAGACCATTTAGAAGAATATTCAGAGACTGACATGTCCCTGTAACTAATGAATTTGAAATTAAATCGTGATGCTCCTGTTCAGTCATCTTTGGAAGTGAGTTTGTTTTAACTTTGAACCAATAAGATTAATAAATATTCTCAAAAAATTGATTAATATTTATTAAAATTAATAAATATTCTCAAAAAAGCTCAAACTAAACTCACAGATGTTTTTAAAAATCTGCATCTCGTGTGTGTGTGTGTGTGTGTGTGTGTGTGTGTGTGTGTGTGTGTTTGCCACAAATAGATGGGAAAGCATTATGCTACAGGAAGTGCCTCCTGTGAGAAGGTTAATCCTGCTGCTGCCTTCTACTTAACCATCCTCTTCTTCAAGTCTGTTAGGGAGTTCAGCAGTTCTATTTATAAGGACACAACACAAGAGTTTAGCATCCGTTGTCTGTTATCAATAATGCCTTTTGTCGTTCAAATGTTTGCTCTCAGCTCGTGCTTCATAAATATTAATGTAGTTTGTTCTACAAAGGGTTACCTGTAGCTCTCTCTTTACAAGAAGCCTTGAGAAGAAAGCACCAAAAAATAATAAAGGATTAACTTTAGACACCAAAGACTTTTTTTTCTCATTCTGGCTATCACTGGAAATGGATAGGAAAATATCATTTCTTCAGTGCTAAGCAAAGTAGATTAAAAGGAGAAGCATGAACAAGGCTAGTAAGATGGTCCAGTGAGTTAAGGTACTGGCTGACAAGCCTGAAAATCTGAGTTTGATTATGGGTTCCCTGGAACCCATATAGGAAAAGGAAAAATTGACTCCCACAAGCTGTCCTCTGGCCTCCACATGTACTCTGTAGCATATAAACATGCAAACACAGATAGGTAGATACATAGATAGATAGATACGTACGTATGTAGGTAGGTAGATACGTATATGCATACATAGATACATACATAGATAGATACATACATACATAGATATAGAGTAGACAGATAGATGATAAATAGATTGATAAAGGATAGATGATGAGGATAGATAGATAGATAGATGATTAATAGATAAATGCTTTTTAAAGTGTGATTAAAAAAATCTAAACCTGTAAGAGCTAAGATGAATACTCCGTTCCATTAAATTAAATCATGAGTTCACTTCCACTTTATGTCTTATTTCCGTTGTTTTCCTTCAAGAACCAGGTGACAAAGTGAAGAAATGATTCACCACTAATTAGCAGTCTATGCTAATCAGAGAAACACATATCCAAGCATGACAAGCATGCCCTTAGGCAGCAACAGTGAACGGAAGCCCTCATCATCTAGGAATTCGAAAACAAGGTTAAGGCAAAATTACTACAGCCCCAGAGACCTTTAGAATATAGAATTCTCCTCATTTATCAACCATGCCTTGATTCTAGGAATCAAATGGTGACTGTGAAATATAGTGAAAAGAAAGACAGGACACAGTACTAGAGGGGGAGGGGGAAAGGGAGGGGAGAGGAGGGAAAGAAGATTGAGAAGAAGGGAAGACAAAGAAAGGGGGTTAGGAAGTGGGAAAATTACTGCTGTGATCTAAATACCAGTCACACCTCTTTTCTTAAGGCTTTAAAAAATGGCTAAATATGCCCAGAAAATGTTGCTTGTAATAGCTGAATTAATATACAATGTTTCCTATAAACATTTAATTGTTCCAACTTTAAAAAAATCAGCTAAAACTAAAGTTAAATGTTCCACCCAAGCATAAGGACTTGAGTTTGATACCCAGAAAATATGTGCTCAATTTTAAAAAAGAGAGAAAGAGAGATGTAGTAATTTGTACTTAAAATCCTTGAAATGGGAAGCAGAGCCAAGTGAATCCCTGGAGCTCACTGGCAAGATAGCCTAGAGCAGTGGGTGAGTTCCAAGCCAGTGGAGACCCTGCCTCAAAAACAAGATAAGGTAGACAACACTTGAGAAAAGACACTCAAGACTGGCCGCTGACCTCTGATCTCTGACCTCTGACCTTAAGACATACAAATATACCTAGACGTAAACCAGAACACACACGTATATCCCCACAAAAAGAATGTTTTTCAGTCACTTAAGTGATTGTCATTAAACATTAAATAACAGTTTGCCCACATCACTAATGACTTTTCTCTTGCTTAAATACTAAGCTGAGTAATTTTTAATCTCTTACTTCAAGAAACCTAATCAGTCTTCACTCCTGGAGTCCTTTCATTGTTATTAATAATAACTTGAAAAAATGCACTGCCCTGGGTTTTAATAACCACAGACGATCACAGAATTTTAAAAAATAGAAAATGATATTCAACCTTGATAAAACTGCTCTAGGTACCACTTCTATTTGTGTATACCATCCTTTAACTCTGGGGATTGGGGCTTGTTTTACTTTTTAAGAAATGTTTATTATAGTATTGGCTAATCTTTTTGCCAAAGAGATAAACAGACTTGAAATTTAAGTTATAGAGATAATTGGTGGTACAAACACGCACATGTTCATATAATGTAATATAAATACAAATATATATTTGCTAAAGCATTACAGTGGATTTTCTATCCAAGGAGACAAGGCAGATTGTCAATGAATGATTTGTGTAGAAAAACTAGTTAGTAAATTTAGACACCATCTTTCTCCAAAAGTAATGCTAATATTTAATAATGTTTAAAAACACACATGAGGAAATTTTACATACAGCACTAGTCTTGAGATAAACTATAAAACCACAAAATTTAGTATTCTATGTCATGCTATGAAGTCTCCAATATTCAATTTGAGTTTTTTAAAATAAGGATGTCTGAGCTTTGGCGATGACTCAGTGTCTGCCACACAAACATGAGATCTTGAATTTGGATCCTCAGCACCCATATGGAACACAGGCAGGAGAGCATGTATCTGTACCCTCAGTGCTGAGGAGGGCAGAGACAAAGGGATTATTAGAATTCATTGAAAACACAACTGACACAAATCAATGTGCTCTGCATTCCGAGAGAGATTCTGAATCAAAAAATAAAGTGAAGAGAAATGGCTGGAGATACCTGGTGTTAATCTATGTGACCTACACACTTGCATGTGAACATGTGCACATGCACACACACATACCACATGAACATGTACATATAACACACACACACACACATACACACACACACACACACACACACACACACACACCAGGATGTCTTTGCTAAATGTTACAATGTTTAAAAATCAGTTGCTAATTAAGAAAGTTGAGAAAATTATTTTTGTAATCTGTGAGATGGGAAAAATATTGAATTCATATGGTGAAAACAGTGTGGAAGAGTATTAAGAAAGTGGTTCTACTCAGAACTTTATATTTCTGAAACAATAATTCAAAGACTTAACAAATGGTGTTTTAGGAAGGAAGGAAGGAAGGAAGGAAGGAAGGAAGGAAGGAAAGAAAGAATGAAGGAAGGAGGAAGAAAGGAAGGAGGAAGGAAGGAAGGAAACAGCTTTCAGAGCTAACATTAAAATCTGAATACATATGGGCAAGTATATCTTGGAATACCCAAGAAGCCACTCACCTAGCAAAAGAGATTTTAAAATAAAGATGAATCCATGGTAGCATGAGGGTATTAGGATCTTGGGAAGAGTGCCAGCCAACCACAGTGGGGCATTTCAAGAAAATGTGAGGCAGATAATACCAGACCAGTGGTACAATCTGACAGAGCTGAGTCTGCGGTGCTTAGAAACATGGAGAGAATCCACCACACTATGAAGTTATCTCCTGGAATCTGTAAAGAACACCAAAGTCAAAGATAGCAGGGCTGTCTTATTTGATGGTTGAAAGATCGGCCTCAAAAAAGAACTCAGTAGTTAAGCTTGAGAATCTGCCTCAGGATGCTTATGTATGTTATTAGGGCCACTGAGACATTGAAATCAGTGGTGCTCTAGGCAACTCCAGGTCTTTTGAGAACAAATGACCTCTGAATCCAGAAAACTCTTCAGGTAACCTGACAGAACATCTCCCAGTCACAAATGTATATCATTCTTCACGAAGCTCTTTTGTAAGAAGCATCTCAATTGATGGGGATGCAGCAGAATTGAGCATGCTCTAGGCCATGGATTTGATTTTCAGTGTGCTGTAAATGGAGCATGGTGGTGCACAGCCTTAATCCCAGCACTCGGGAAGAAAAGGTGAAAGGATCAGAAGTTCAATATCATCCTTACCTGCATAATGAGCTTGAAGCCAACCAGAACTGGATATAGAAGAGAATTGATTAGCGTGCATAAACAAGCAATACAGAGGTAACAAGATGATTCAGCAGGTAATGATGCTTGCTGCCACCCCTGAAAGCAAGAGCATGACTCCCAGAACCCACATAGTAGGAAGAGAGTACCCACACCTGCAAGTTGTCCTTATTTCTATATACACATTATGGTATGCTCATATACGAGTGTGTGCACATACATACAAACATACATACATGCACACATACACACAAATACTCACACATACACATATGAACATACACATGCGCACACATACATTTAAAAACTAAAGCTGTATAAATATTAATAACTAAATACATTTTAGTAGAATCACCCACTACAAGTAATATACGGATAATATGAATGAAAGAACGACTGAAAACTTAAAGCCTTGACTTTTAACAAAAATTGTGAAGAGAGCAAAAACACAAATGGAAAAATAAGTAAATGTGCTAAAGCTCTCTTAGTGTGTGTGTGTCTCTTAGTGCACACACGCGCATGTGTGCATACCTGTTTGTCTGTGTGTCTTTGTGTGTGCCTGTGTGTGTACATGTGTATATGTTTATGTCTGTTTGTCAATCTGACAGTGCACATGTGTGTATTGCAGTGTATGTGCCTGTCTGCCTATCTGTCCATCTGTCTCTCTGTCTCACATATACATGTGTATATGTGGTATGAGAGTCTGTCTTGTGTGTGTGTGTGTATGTGCACATGTGTGCACGTGTGTGTATGTGCAGTATGTGTGTGCCTGCCGGCCTATCTGTCCATCTGTCTCTCTGTCTGTGCATATGCACACATGTGTATATGTGGTATGTGAGTCCGTCTGTCATGTGTGTGTGTGTGTGCACGTGTGTGTATCTGTGGTGTGTGTGTGCACGTGTGTGTATCTGTGGTGTGTGTGTACCAAATGCACAGAGGAAAAGGGTATGAAGTCTGTAAGTATTATTTCACTTTCGAAACTTGCAGAAAAATTAGCTATTTTTATATAAATATAGTCACTAAAAATGTAAATTAGAAAAACACTAAAACACTTTTGAAGTAGAGTATAAATAAAACATAATCAATCTGACCAAAAAGATTAAAAATTAAAAATAAAGAAATCAAGATCTCTTACAATAAAATGACAGGACGCTGTTAATGCATAAAAGTGATTGCAGTAAAAATAAACAAATGAAACTGTCAAGCTTGATTAATAAAATCCACTTACATGCAAATTACTAAACAAAATAAAGGGCCGCAATAAAAACATGGGGAGTTAGAGAAGTGGCCTGGAGGCTAGGAGTGCATACTGGATTTTTAGAGGACCTGAGTTCAATTTCTAACACCCACAGCATGGAGCTCTCAACTGCCTCTATCTCCACCTTCAGGGAATTAGACACCTTCTTCTGACTGCTGTGAGCACTGTTCTCATGCACACAAGCCAACATGAGTATATGTGCCTCATTTTAAAATAGTACTGTAATGCAGAAGAAGAAGCAGAGTGAGTATAAGAGCCAGAGGTAGCAGATGACTACAAGGATATTGTCTTCTGGACACGGCAGGGCAGCTGCACATATGAAATATGGCCATGGCATGCACCATACCTTCCTATGTAAGCCCAAGTCCTCAGGGAGAAGACAGGTGGGCATAGAATCCCACATCTAGTCATGAAGCTATCAGCAATTGTTAGCTTCTTGGAAAGCGGGAAACCGTTTTCTCTAGGAGTGTAGCGCTTGCTAAGTCAGCCGTGCTCCAGTGGGAGACAACGCATCCAAGAATATTTGGGCAGCACGAATTGCCCTTGTTTTTTTCAAGGACACAATGTTAGGAGGATAGAAAAGCAAGAGTGGATCTGGAAAGAACTGGGGAAGGGGTGAATATGATCAAGTCATATTGACTAAAGCTCTTGAAGGCTTTAAAATTAGACTATTTTAAACCATAAATGTATTGACACAGACAGGTAGAAATTACACAAGATCTATGTACTAGAAAATTTTAAACTACAACTTAAGAGAGGAGTAATAAAAGTACATTAATAACAAAGAATGTGTACAGCCAAAGAATTCTATGCTGTAGGGAATCATAAATATTCTTATCATGTTAATTTTAAACTCAAATATTTGATACAAACTAAATGGCATCAGGGTACTGACAACCATTCAAATCCAGAAAGGAGAGTAGAAAAGCAGAACAAATTAACTCAAAGGAAGAATCATAAACAAATGAGAGAGATTAACATTCTAGAAAATATATGAAAAAAGATGTTTGAAAATAGTAAAGGAGCAGAATCAGTTTCTTCAAGATTTGATCAAGAAAGAAGATAAAATAATTCAAAGCGCATTTGAAGTAAGGGGAAATTATTTATAAATGTATCATTGTACATAACCAATGAAATATGGTAAGAAACATAAATTATTGAACATTGAAAATCAGAAAAAATAGTCCTTTTCCAGGTTACATGACTGTCTACTAGTGAATAAATGCAAATGAGTTTCAAAATAATTCTATGATTGCACAGTCTGAGGATGAAGAAATTAATAGTTAAGAAGTCATAAAGTTAAAAACGAGTTTTGCAGGTAAATGGATAGAACTAGAAAATATCATCCTGAATGAGGTAACCCAGACCCAAAAGAACATAAATGGTATGTACTCCCTGATAAATGGATCTTAGCTCAAAAGCTCAGACAGTCCATGATACAACTCACAGACCATATGAAGCTTAACAAGAAGGAAGGTCACAGTGTGGATAAGTCAATCCGACTTAGAAGAAGCAACAAAATAATCACAGGAGACAGAGGGAGGGAGAAAGGGAAGGAACTGGGTAGGAGAGGGGAGGGCAAGGGAAAGAGGGAGGCTGGATCAGGTATGGGGGGGGGGAGCCCAGAGGGCCAGGAGAATGAATAGAAATATGCAGCTTGTGAAGAGAGGTGAATAGGTGGAACCACTAGAAACTCCCAGACACCAGGGACGCAAGAGGCTCCAAGGACCCAATGGGGATGACATTAGTTGAAATGCCCAAAAGTAGGGACATGGAACCTGAAGAGACCACCTCCAGTTGATAGACATGGCCCCCAGTCAAAGAGAAGAGACTTAAGGAAAGGCCATCCAGAGATCACCCCACCTTAGGATCCCATCAGCAGACATTAAACCCTGACACTATTGCTGATGCCAAGATGTGCTTGCAGACAAGAGCCTGACATGGCTGACCTCTGAGAGGCTCTGTCAGTACCTGACTAAGACAGATGCATATATTCACAGCCAACCATTGGACTGAGCCCAGGGATCCCAATGGAAGAGTTAGGGGAAGGACTAAAGGAGCTGAAGGGGATTGCAACCCCATAGGAAGAACAACAGTACCAACAGTACCTTCAAGCTTAAGGTGAGAAGTATAGCAAAAAAAATCATCCAGCACAAAGCATCTCTCAGTTAACGAAAAGGTGGAGGACTGATTAAGCAATGCAGTGTCCCAGACCAGCCCTGACTCATGAGAAATGCTGATGGGCTTGTTAATATATATCACTGTCTACCTGAGAGAAACGAGTCATTATTTTTATTTCCATAAACCCTTGCTTTGAAGCATGTAATTTGTTTCGCTTGTCATGCATAAGCTTTGTTGGAAAACTTAGAGAGAAAAATTGTCAACATTCTCAACGTTAAAACATCACCGGCATTACTTGGTGACCTTCAGTGAACAGCTTCATGGAGTGTTGTACTGTGCCACACACCCTTAAAAAGGAAAAAGTTTAAGCTATCATTTGTACCCCACTTCAGTTTGAAGTCCTCCATCTTTAAAATAAGCTATATATATGCAGTCTTCTGGAGGATCTAAATTATGGGATATAAACACAGAGTCCAGTTAGCATAAATTAAGGCCTCATTAGGACTTTATCTTCTCCTAGAGCATGTCAAATTGAAAGTCTTAGATGTTAAATATCATTTCATTACCATCACAAGTGAGATGTCATGAGGAGGCCATCATTAAGCAATAATGCGAATACAATGTCTCAAAATGTTCCCTTCTGCTTGTTGGATGTCTCATCAAGGTTTTGGTACCCTGTAGGATGGAGCATACACTACCAAACACTATCTTCCTCTGGCCCTAGAGTTTTCATTTCAGTGGGGCAACAAACCTTAAGACAAAAACAGCATACCAAAGGACTGGGAATACTTTTCCTTTATTGCCATTGGGTTTCTATTACTGTTTGGTTTAATTAGATGTTTTTAGCAGAAACATGGAGTTCGAAACCTGTGGAAGTGAAAGATAGTTTCATTAAATAACGGATTGCTTTAACTCATCAGTTAGAGCCTCTCTTTGACTGTGGTCAAACTAAGCTAAGTAGCTGAAACTAAGTGTTCTTAAATGTGTATCAAAGCTCAAGCTAGAACACCTGTTCATCATCTGAAGGTGACCTTCTGTGCAGAAAACAAGAAACTACACAAAGGGCCACCGATTTAGGGGAGAACTAAATTGGCTTGGGTTTGTAGTTGCGTAAAACCCAAGAGGCACCTCTCATTCCAAACAGCAAACAATTTTAAAAACCAGTGCTCGTTCCCAAATGAGTGATCTGAATGTGAATGGGCGAAGAATAGATGCAAAAATCTTTCCACTTCTTACACATAGAAGCAGTGACAAATGGCTGCTGGGTAGCAGCTACTCGGGAAGAAACCTGTACCAAAAAAGCCAAAGACAGGGGTCTCTATACTCACCTCACTTCACTTCCTAAGAAAAACGATGCATGCTGGGAAGCACAGAAAAATACAAACACCTGGCACTTCTAAGAAGACAAAATTCAGGGTCTGAATAATGATGTGTAACTCACTGTAAGCAATTCACTGCCTCTGCTTATCTGTAAAGCAGATGGCATGACAAAGAAAAGAGAACTTTCCTGAAGATCTTGCATTTCCAAAATGCTAAGTGGCTGTTTGGTCCCTTATATTCATGTTGGTCTTTTATATTTCTTCCTCCTCCTCCTCCTCTTCCTCCTCCTCCTTCTCCTCTTCTTCTTCTTCTTCTTCTTCTTCTTCTTCTTCTTCTTCTTCTTCTTCTTCTTCTTCTTCTTCTTCTTCTTCTTCTTCTTCTTTTCTTTTTCTTCTTCTTCTCCTTCTCCTCTTTCTCTTCTCCTTCTTCCTCCCCCTCCTCCTCCTCTTCCCCCTCCTCCCTCCTTCTTCTTTTACTTCTTCCCTTTTTCTCCTCTTCCTCTTCTTCCTTCTCCTTTTCCTCCTCCTCTTCTTCCCCTTCCTCCTTCCCTCCCTCCTCCTCCCCTTCGCCCTCCTCTTCTTCTTGGATATCACAAAAATCCAATGTTTTCAAAAATGGCAATTAAGTATAGATTGAGCTGAGAATCATACAGTCTTAAAGGCGCCACAGTGTACTGTTGTCATTACAGATCTCATCAGACAGTCTCTAGTGTATGAGATGGGCAGAACAGGCAATCAACTGTATTACTCAGAAGAGCACAAGCCATCTACTTGGAAAGGACTGTATCCCAGTGGTATGGTAGGCTGGTATAACAAACCTTATTGAGTCTGTGTCACAATGTGCAATACAGACCCTGAACTGAGGAGCTTACCGTGAAGGTATAACAAAATGTACCTATAACGAGAGAACATGTTAAGCACCGAACTATGTTCAGACATTGTGCTAAGTGCTCTTTTATGTTAATCTATTCACATATGCCTTGTTGTACTCTCTCTTGGCTTCTTACTGCAGGTAAATAAAACTCAATCTCCTTTCTACCACCCTCAGGAGCAAACTGACCATTAGCAGTGTAACCAAGAACTTGTTCCCTTTCCCCGAGCCATACTAGTCTTTTCTGCTTTTCAAATAAGCTGAGATCTGAACGTTAGCCTTGCTGCCTGAGCATCACCCATGTCTTCTCAGGACAATAATATGATTGACACATCAGTCAAGTTCCTCAGAGGTGCATCCCAGGAACTTTCTGTCTCATCTGCAAGCTTTCTGCAGTCCCACTGTCTCATCTGCATTGATTACTTAAATCGCTAAGCTTGCTCAGTTCTACTGACTTTGTTCTACTTGTCTGTCTCCCTCACATTCTTCAGTGTACCTGTTCACTTCTGTCCACACTTGCCATACAGCTGGCATTCAAGAAATATTTCTGAACAAATGTTAAAATCTTCACCTTATAGATGAGTTACCAGGAACATGAGGTCATAATAGCAGGAAAAGAATAGTTGAGGTTTGAACCCAAGTCCAGGTAGCGCCAGAGTTTATGATTTTTACTATATTTTTATATATTATTTATATAATCATACAAAAACCAGCAAGTAAACACAAAATAAGTAGAAGAAATGCTAACTGTTTGTTGTAAAAGAGCTAGACTGTCTTTATCAGGGACAGCTGTGATAAAGAAGAGAGATGGAGAAGAGTCTCTGAAAGTGGGTCACCTCTTTATTGGTCCAGAGCAGGGACTCAGTGAACAGAAAGAGATGCAAACTACATGCCATCCTCACAGGGTCAGGAGACCATGGTGACTTCTGCAATAAACGAAAGTGCACTGAACTGTGAATCATTACATTCAAACTTTAGCCGGCTATTTATCAGTTAGGTGACTTTGGGAAGATGTACCTTCTCTGACTCTCAACTGTAAAAACCAATGGAAATAGTGTGTGTGTGTGTGTGTGTGTGTGTGTGTGTGTGTGTGTGTGTGTAATATATACAGACAGGTACATACATACATACATACATACATACTAGATAGATGTATGAATAGATGATAGATGATACATACATACATACATACATGGATGGATGGATGGGTAGATGGGTAGATAGGTAGATAGATAGTCATACTTGAAAGTTCATAAGAAAATGTAAATCTCTCAAAAACCAAAGCCCTCTTGTGCATGAAATTCTGAGAGCTGATTGGAACTAGATAGCAAAAAAATCCTAACTATAATCTCTCAGTTAAGTGAACATTTTCATAAATGACAATTTTTAAAAAACAGACACAACAACCTAAAAAGTTATGGGACAGACTGATGATAGAAAACCATGCCAGAGATTGATAAAGCATCTTCTCAGATCAGCCCAAGCCTTGCTTTAAAATATGAAATCCTCAAATGGGGGAGATGGGAAGACTGATCTTTCTGCTGTATGTAGATAGATCTTGAGTATTCCACATTCCCAAAAACTACCCGCCACATCCACTGACACCTATTGTTCTGTGACATAAATAAAATTAAGAAGTAATCAAAGGAAGGAATCAGCAGCCACTCAGAGGAACTCAGTGAGTTCCTGCAAGAGCTGAGAGCTGCTGAAACAACTGCAATTCTTTTTTAGGCTTACTGTGATCGAAATTCCTGTGATCATCACCTTCTCAGGCCAGGAACAAAGCTGCAGGGACCTAGAGGAAGCTTCTTAGCCTAGCCATACCCGGGTGCTGTATTTCAAAGCCTGGAAGCCTTGCAGGTGAATAAATGCAGAAATATTAATATTAGATGCAGGAAATGCCTGCAGTGGAGAAGCAGACGGCAGCAGTTTGGGTTTAGAAAAAGAACACAACCATATTTTCATTAGATGTTTCTATTTACTTTTTACAGAGCATATTTGTTATACCCCTATACTTTTCCTCACACAAACATTCACACTATTTATATAAATAGTCGTAGAAAGAACCTTCAGGAATGCACTAAGTGTTTCTGAGTCTCTGTGATGAGGAATAGAAGGAATGATATAAGGCCACCATCCAGTAATGGGGCCAGAACATCTATCCTATGTCTGGTGTCTATAAATTCATCCTCATGTAGCAAAGAGCTCCTGGGTCAGCAGAGTGGAAAGAACCTGTGATCGCATTATTAAATGCTGCCCAGGGGTCATACAGAAATACAGAAGCAAAAAAACTTGGAAGCCTTTTTCTTTGACTAACAAACAGCTACTGAGAAGCTACTCTGTGCGTATTATCAGCTAGCTACATGGTTTGAAAGTGGCTTGACCTCCAAACCCCTCTTCAAAGCATGTTGTAAAGATGTTAGTTTTATATACACAGAACTTCACAAGGTCAATCAAATCTGAGTGAATTGAGAACTATAAATGATGAAAAATATTCCATGCTGGCTAAACTCAAAGATCTCATTGATAGTCTCGGAGAAGTCCTTGGCTCTGAGATATGCAGGCATCCTTAACACAAAGTTCTCATTTAGGGATACAGCCTAAGGACAGAATCAAAGGTTAAAGAAAAAACTCTTAACAAGAACTAGATTGACAGTTTGTTTGTTTAGTTGGTTGGTTTTTGTTTTTTTTTTTTTTTTGCATCACATAGTATATCACATGGGACACTACTATGCAGAGGGTAATTTTTCTATAAGAAGAACAAGGGCAGACTATAAATAAACCATGAAGACCAAGATATGTATGGGAGTCTATCCTGGGCTCACTACAAAAAGAACCAGAGATTCGTTTTCCTCCTTGTCCCTCTGTGATCAGACCACAGTCCTTGTAACCCACAACTTTTTGGAAGGGTCTGTAACAAGCTAACTCAAATGTGTTCGTGCTGAAAAAGATGTAGCTTACCTCCCATTTCTGAATTAGGTTTACACGGTAAGCTGCACTTAAAGAGAATGCCCATCAATCAAGTCACTTTTCCATGACATTCTACAAGAGAGGTGGTTTCTCTCTAAATCAATGTTACCACCCTGTGGCAGAATACAAATAACACTTAACCATTTGTTATTGTATCTTTTAAAACCAGGACACAAGGAAAAATAATTTCTGAATACAGAACATTCTGTATGGGCACGCAGTCCTGAAATAACCAGGCCCATGGGGCCTGCTCAGAGTTTTTATAGCAAGGCTTGACCTATGAAGAGCAGGTTGAACATTCCTAATCAGAATTATGAAATCCTACGAAGTTAGAAGCTTTTAAAAGCTCCTCGCCCCAATGAAACCACAAATGAAAAGCTCTACACTTTAGTTTATGAGATGTATCACAGCTAAAACTCAAGTAAGAGACAGACAGACAGGCAGGCAGATAGACAGAAAGACAGACAGATAGACAGAAAGACAGACAGACAGATAGACAGACAGACAGACAGACAGATAGATAGACAGACAGACAGACAGACAGATGGAAGGATGGACAGACAGGCAGATATGATCTTGTTTGTTTTTTAAAATTTATCACTTTACATTCTGATTGCTGCCCTTCCCTGTCCCCTTTACACAGTTTCTCCCTCATCCCCCCCCCATTTTAAAACTGTGTATATATATGAAACGTAAAGGAGTTTCATGTTTAGACTTGAGTATCAAACCACAGACATCTCATTATGTACGTGAAAATAGTCCAAATCTTCCTAACAACTGAAACCAGCATTTAAGTAAGGCATATTTCATGAGTGTTGCTTTGGCAGTAGGTTGTAGAGGGGCTGTCAGGGGACAAGTTTTAATCAAGCCTTCCAATGACTTTGTGACATGAGTACTAACATTCAATCTCCCAGAACTCAAAGTCCCGTGCTGTTGAATTGGACTCTTGACAGTTTAATGTGGTCTACACATTTCTGGTTTAAGGACGTTAAATGTGTTGCGTTTTGCTATCTTGAAGACATCAGAGGATATGAATGCTATGCTAAAAGTAAAATTGCTGTAATAGCAAGGATTGCAATCCCATGAAGGACAGAGATTGACAAGACTTCCAACTGCTTGTTCCTATGGAGTTTTCCTTTGTTCTTTTACAAGTCGTCAGTTCACAACTGCAAGTTTCTAAGAGATGTTCATTTGGGTCAGAATAACTACAAGCAAAGCATTCAAACATCTGGATTTTTAAACACATTAGCTTGCCATAATGCCCTCTTAGCCACTGCTCATGATGCCTTCGTTGATTATCCATAACGTATACCTATCCACATGAATTTTAAGTGAAGACTTTTCCTTGGAACTAATGCTATCTTGTGGGTCACTTACTTTAAGGTCTGTCTTTGTTCTTCCCCTCCCTCATCATTCTGCAGAAGAGATGTTCCACCTACCCGTATTCTGTGGTCTCAGTTTCTCAATCCAGGTTGATCAGGCTCCCAACAACCACCACCCTATCAAAAATTCCCAGGGAAATCCACCTCCAAAATCAATTATTCTAATTCCTTAGTTTTGTAGCCCAGGTTATTGTGAGATATGAGCTACATCGCAGACAAAATTTAAAACCAGAAATGGATAATCCAAAAATGATCTAAACCCTAGGAAATGCTCATGAAGCGTCACTACAATCAAGAACATTTCAAAATTAGCAGACCCTCGTATGCCTGCTTCAGATCATATCTCTCCTTACAAAGCAACCACTCCTAATGCCTGCCCTTTTGCTAGCTTTCACATTGATGTTACCTAAGCAGGCATCGCTAAGCACTTTGTTTCCTGGGAACTGTCTTTGGAGTTTATCTCCTGTTTCCAATTGAACTATCCTACTGTGAGATTGATTGCTTTCTGTGGCAGGAACTCATCTGTAGTATGTTGCTTTGGGTCCTGTGGCATTCCGGTTCTGAATGGGCCACCATGTGTTTGCCTATTCTGCTATAGACTTACAAGCATCCTTGGGCAAGTAACACTGTGCCTCTGGGAAATTCTCTTTCCTCCGGTGCATTTCTGCTAAGCCTACTGCTGCCACATGGCTGATGTGCCTCTGTGTGTGTGTGTGTGTGTGTGTGTGTGTGTGTGTGTGTGTTGTTGTTCAGTGATTTCTGCTTCTTGTTCTTCCTCCATGTTCTCCCCAGGAGTCATTGGTGTCCTCCCCATTTTCAACTCTTCAGCTCCCATATTTCACTAGGCACCATCCTCTCTCTAGCTCCGGTTGCACAGAACTTTACTAAGATACTTTTTAAATCACTTAATGCTTTTCTTCCTCTACATTTCCTCACCAGGCGGGCAGCTAATATAGCCAGCTGCCAGGCAAACCTACCTCCCACCTCCCCAGTCCCATCTTTCTTTCTATGCCTTTCATGTCCCGCTTCCCAGCCTGGAATTCTCTTTCTAGCTCTATTCTTTAATTTCCCAATATCATTTCCCACCATGAACTATTCAGAGATACCTGGGCAATTTGCAAGCCTCCCTTGTCTGCACACCCAAGGCACGGTGGGCAGTACTCTTTCCAGTACTTACAACATTCCTTTCAAACTGTTCGTTTGTGTCTCCCTCCACAGAAAATAAGAATACTATCTTAATCATTTCTGCCTCCTTGGGAGCACTTGATGAATAAATGTTGCCGAAATGAAAGACTGTTTACTTGGTGACCTTTGTGATTATCCTCCAGGAGCAGAAAACCTCCAGGCATTTCCATTCAGCCTGCCTTAGTGAAGCAGAATCCAACTTTTTGTGGTGGGTGTTGCAGGTAAGACTCCCTAGAAGCAGACTCTGAGGAGGAGATTAGCATGCAGGATGTTTACTGCTGAGAGCTCCTGAATCAAGGCTGTGAAAGAGAGCGGAAGGAAAAAGAAAGAAGCAAGATTTGGCAGAGGAAGCCAAGCTGTGATGAAGATTCTGTGGATGCCTTAGCTGACACCACAGGGAATTTTGAGGACATACTTACTGAGGCAGAATGAAAACTACTGGTTCTTAGACCCTGCACCCACTTCCACTAGGCCAGTTTGACCTCTCTAACCCCAGTAATCCCTGAAGGGCTCTGACAGGTAGAGTGAATGCTTGGAATTCTCCACATTATAAAACAGAGTTCAGTTGTTAAGGCTTTACCTTGCATACATGAGGGCCTATCTCAATTCCTGGACATATATACATACATACATACATACATACATACATACATACATACATACATACATACATACATACATGCTGCATTTAATTATTCACTCTTCTGAATTATGAATATATGCCAGGATTTTCAGTGTCTCTCAGTACAACTGAGGAAAATAGCAATTACTTATTTCAAAGTGTTTGGTGCAAAATTTTGTGTTCTGACTTTTGTAACCTTGGTTTTTACCCCTGTGGCTTGAGACACATCTCAAGAGAACCTCACAGAAGCTGCACAGAGACTTCTTCTGTGAGAATATAATGGGATGTTATCTGCAAAGACAGAGATGACAGTAATCTCAATATTTAATTGTTCCCCAGTTGATTCTAATGAAATGCATGGTTCACTATTTCCAGCCATATTTTTGTGAAAACTGAAAAGAGAAATTCTCAGAAAATCTCTACTAACTCCCAAAGTGTCTGAGCATCAATTCTTCACCTTTATTTCCTACCGTTATTTAGACATTGAAAAATTTCAGGAAATGAATATATATGTGGCCTTCCTTAGACAATCTCACAAGTGTAGTGATGAGCCAGTCTGCCTCCACATTAAGCTTAAAAGCCATTTATAGTAAGGACAAGCTAGGTTCATTCCTTTGTGTGATTAAATCTCAGTTTCTCTGGGATTGAGCTAGGTCACACATGTAACCTTAACTACAAATGGTTCTGTTGTGCCTGTTCCAGGAAAAGGCACCATGCCTTTCTATCGAAAAGTTGTTTTTATACAGAGCAGTAGTGATAAAAACTGCATGGGATTGGTACAGTGACAGGCAGGTTGATCAATGGAATAGAATCGAAGACCCAGAAATGAATCCACACACATATGGTCACTTGATCTTCGACAAAGGAGCTAAAACCATACAGTGGAAAAAAGACAGCATCTTCAACAAATGGTGCTGGATCAACTGGTGGTCTACATGTAGAAGATTGCAAATTGATCCATTCCTATCTCCCTGCACAAAGCTCAAGTCCAAGTGGATCAAGGACCTTCACATAAAACCAGATACACTGAATCTAATAGAAGAGAAAGTGGGGAAGAGTCTCGAACACTTCGGCACAGGGGAAATGTTCTTGAACAGAACACCAATGGCTTGTGCTCTAAGGTCAAGAATTGACAGATGGGACCTCATAAAATTACAAAGCTTCTGTAAGGCAAAGGACACTGTAATTAGGGCAAAACGGCAACCTACAGATTGGGAAAAGATCTTTACCAATCCTACATCTATAGAGGGCTAATATCCAATGTATACAAACAACTCAAGAAGCTAGACTCCAGAGATACAAATAACCCTATCAAAAAATGGGGAAGTGAGCTAAACGGAGAATTCTCAATTGAGGAAACTCGAATGGCTGAGAAGCACCTAAAGAAATGTTCAACATCCTTAGTCATCAGGGAAATGCAAATCAAAACAACCCTGAGATTTCACCTCACACCAGTCAGAATGGCTAAGATCAAAAACTCAGGTGACAGCAGATGTTGGAGAGGATGTGGAGAAAGAGGAACACTCCTCCATTGCTGGTGGGAATGCAAGTTGATACAACCTCTCTGGAAATCAGTTTGGCGGACCCTCAGAAAATTGGACATAATACTATGTGAGGACCCAGCTATTCCACTCCTGGGCATATACCCAGAAGATGCTCCAACATGTAATAAAAACACATGTTCCACTATGTTCATAGCAGCCATATTTATAATAGCCAGAAGCTGGAAACAACCCAGATGTCCCTCCACAGAGGAATGGATACAGAAAATGTGGTACATTTACACAATGGAATACTACTCAGCTATTAAAAACAATGACTTCATGAAATTTGTACACAAATGGATGGATCTTGAAAACATCATTCTGAGCCAGGTAACGCAGTCACAAAAGAATGAACATGGTATGTACTCACTGTTAAGTGGTTATTAGCCTAAAAGTTTGAAATACCCAAGAGTCACTTCGCAGGAACAGTAGTACTGAGTACAAGGTCCCAGATGGAGGGCTTGGAGAAAGGACTGAAGGAGCTGAGGGAATGTGCAGCCCCAGGGAGGTAGCAACACTGGCAACTGGCCTGACCCCCCATACTTCTGGAGACTGATCCACCAACTAAAGAATACACATGGAGGAACCCATAGTGCTGGCCACAAAGACTGCAGAGGAGGGTCTTGTTACCTGTCAGGATGAGGAGAGGCCCTTGGGCCTGAGGGTGTTAGATCCCCCAGTATAGGAGAATGTCAAGGAGGGAAGATGGGTGAAGGGTGGGATGGGGGATTGGGTTGTAGAATATCCCCATAGTGGCAGGGGGAGGGTGGAGGGAATGGGGAGGTTCCAAAGGGGAGATCTGGAAAGGGGGAAACATTTGAAATTTAAATAAAATATGAAAATAAAAAATAAAAAAAAAAAGAAAGAAAAGTTGTTTTTAACCATCTTGCAACCCTACCTTTGTTTCGAAAGTTCATATGACCACCTATGACTACCTTGTTATGATTACCTGTTGCTAAGGTCACCTTGCAACCATGTCTTCATTTAAGGAAGTTACTATGACTAGTTTGTTATGCTTCTGTTCTCCTCCTGTAACCCTGCAAGAACCTCCATTTAGAAACTCTCTACTCCTGAAACATAAAAACCTTGTCTTCCAAATGCCCAATACTGACCTCTTGAACCCCTTTTTAAGGGTAGGGCATACATGTGCATACATAAAAAAAGCTTGCTTTAATTAACTGCTTACTTTAATTGTTTTGGCCATGATGATTTGAATCCGTGGACTTTCTCTTCCCATCTTTGAGATTAAACAAAAAGGCACTAAACAAAAATGACTAATTTTTTGACATAAGAAAATAGTTAACCTGCCTTCAAAAGGCAGAAGATGAGGTTAAATTATTCTTTCTACCAACCAAAGAGCATTCAGGCGACTAGGCCTAGACCTCCTACACATCTGTAGCAGATCTTCAGCTTGGTGTTCATGGGGGCCTCTTAACAATTGGGGCTGCCTCTGACTCTGTTGTCTGCCATTGGATCCCCTTACCCTAACTGGACTGTCTTGTCTGGCCTCAGTAGGAGAAGATGCACTTAGTCCTGCTGCATCTTGATGTCCCATGGTGCGGTGGTACCCAAGTAGGGCATCCCCTTCGCTGAGGAGAAGGGGAGGAGGTAATTATGGGAAGGATTTGTAAGAGTGGGACTGGGAGGGGAGGAGAGAGAGGGAGCTATGATCATTATATAAAGTGAATAAATAAATTAATGAAAAAAATTCTTTCTATAACCATTCATCCAATCACACCACATTAAGTATATAGTTGGGTTTAACATAAAAGCACCAAGGAACAGGGTGCTACAATATAAATGTGTGTGTGTGTGTGTGTGTGTGTGTGTATGTGTGTGTACCTTTAGCATACACATTGACAACACACATATACACATATAAGCCTGTCATGATAAGGTTCTGCGGTCTCTAGGTTTCTGGAATGATCCAATGGATGAACAGTAGAGCTTTTATCCAGGATAAAGTATGCAAAGGGAGGACGAGGGTTGTAAAGAGTGGAGCTGGGGCAATGTCTTTTTAAATGTTTAGCTGAGCTATGCAGATTATATTCAATGAAGACATAAGGTAGTCTTAAATATCCCAATCTACTGAGAGGTTAAAACAAACCCCAGCAGAAAGTAAATACAGACTCACTGATATGGTCACTTACCTTTCAGTAGCTCTAAGCTAGGCCCATGCTAAGTCCCAAATAGAAAGAAGTTGGTGTGGTAAATGCAGCTGTGGTAATCACACAGGCAGAGACAGGGACAGTGAGAAAATGGATGAGAGGACCTTAGGGGGTACCAGATTAAAGATGTGGACCATGGAAGAGAAACCAAACACTATTACTAAGAAAAGGTCTGTGCAGACAAAAAGAGAGCCATAGGTGAATACAAGTCCAGAATTTAATATTTTACAGGATTTAGGCTGTTGCAGTAATCATCTGTAGAACTTTCTTACCATGATCTTGGCTGATAAATTGAACCACCTCATATATAGTTTGAGAACCAAGAGATCCCAAGAGCTATCCTGTGAATAGACTCTTAGATACTGTTAATTTACCACTGATATTGTTACATGTTATAATTACTATTGTTTCTATTGATGCTGTTATTAGAATGCTTTATAATTCAGAAAAGTCAACATAACTTTCACAAATGTCTCATGGCCTTATGAGTCCTACTGTCAGTGCAGACTTAGCATATTTGTGAAGAAATATAACCACAACAGATCAAGAAAGGGTTGACTTTGGATAGAGAGGAAGAAATTAAAGAGTGGGCCGTGGCATCCAGTTGTCTGGCATAAAATGAAAGAAAAGGGAGTAGGTGGGGAGCTATTAGAAGATTTCTTTTAAATAACACCAATTATGTTCATTTAATGATCAGACTATCTCAGCTGGCGAAAATAATAAGGATAAAAGTTAGAGAGAAGAAATAATAAGCAAAGTCTTAGACGGCTCAGATCAAGAGGAATGGTGCTTTTATAACAGCATCAAGAAATATCAAATGCCTCAGAACAATTTCAGTAATGACATACACGACAACTATAGGATAGTTTTAAAATCATACTGAATAGCTTGACAGAAAAATCAAACTGCTGAACCACATACTAACATACCCTATTCACACATTAAAGAAAGAACTCATAAGTATAAATGTTTCTCCTGAAGTTAATGTACACATGAATTCCAGGTTATCAATAGGCTATTTCCATATGCACATTACTTAGCAGTCAACAAAATGTCCAACAGACATACCCAGAGGCCAATGTGATGGAGACAATTTAAAAAGTTTTCCAGGTATATGAGTTTGGAAACTAAGATTAGCCACCACATATGGGGAACTTTGATGGCAGAAATAGTCACTGAGTCCAAAGGAGTATAACCAACATCTAGAAATAGCACATACAGGAAGACCTTTTCTATGTAACAAATTGTACTCCAGAGAAATAGAGAAACACTTTCCAATCATTGGAATTAAACTAATGTATATTCACACATAAACTTCACCTTCAGGTCAACTAAAAATCTAAATATTTAGTGATTAAATTTGTTTGTGGTTTTTAAGATAAGGGCTCACTACATAAACCAGGTTGCCCTTGAACTTGTGAAGTATCCCAGCCTAGGTATAAACTAGGAACACTTCTGCCTCATTCACCTATTTGTTCAGATTACAAACACATGAAACTACCCACAGTTCTAAATTTTAAAAAAAGGGGGGTGGGGATGTAAGGGGCATAAAAAGATGGCTCAGTGGTCAAGAGCTCTTGCTGCTCTTCCCGAAGACCCAGGTTCAGTTCTCAGCACCCACGTGGCAGCTCACAGCCACCTGCGACCTTTGTTCCAGGGGATCTGATGCTCTTTTCTGACCTCCGTAAGTACTACATGCATGGGTTTCATACATGTACATGCTGACAAAACTCGCACTGACAAAACATATGCATAAATTAAAAATAAAATTATAGAATATAGGTAAATATCTTCATGATCTTGGTAGTAGAGTTATGTGTAAGTACTAATTATAAGAGAAAAAATAATTTTGACTACAAGCAAGAAATTCAAGTATTAATATTTATTGTACTGATTAAAATAAACCCTTTCCTATCGAAGTTGGTCTTGATCATGGTATTTTATCACAACAATATGTAGAAGACATACATTTATCCTGAGACATCATAAAATAAATGATTAAAAGTCAATAAGTAAATGGAAACAATATTTGAAATGCAGTAGTCAAGTTCAGTATACAGCAAAGCCAGGAGAAATATCAATATATGAAAAGAAACAAATGGGTATAAACATCGTTAGAAGGGAATCGAGGTTATTTAGGTTTAGCTAAACAATAGTAGTAACTTTTCCCCTGGTGATGATGGCTATCTTATCTATTGTGTTTTGGGGTTTTTATTTGTTTGTTTTTTATTTTTACTTAATTTATAATATCGTGTGTGATTCCCATCCTGTGGAGTAGGCTTCAAATTAAATCAAAACAGTTGCCTCCATAACAGTTGTACCATGATTGCACCAATGGGCACATCCTATCTGGTCATTGATATTATAGTTTATAGGGCTTACACTGGGTAAGACCACTAATACCTTTCTCTCCCAGAAGCCCCAATAATAACTGCTGGCATTATGAAAGCTAGCCACCAAAGAGGAAGCTCCTAGGTTAGCCCTGGCTTCATTTCTCTATCATACAACAAGGTATGTGAGGGCAATGCAATATTTTAAATGAATGTACAAACCAAATTCATATTCAAGTATGTGAACGATTTGTACTACTCTAAGACTAAGAGAGGTAAAGACACCTAAGAATAAATGCAATATAGTTCCATCTGTATAAAATTGGAAATTAGAAAAATAACGTTTTGCTTAGGGATGTGTATTTCACTGGAAAAATGAAAAGATGAGCAAGGATGGTGCTACTATAGAAGGCAGGATAATGTAATCACTGAGAAAGGAGGCAGGTCTGTTTGTGGGTCATTTGTAAATTCTATGTAAACTGTTCTCTATCTGTGCAGTCGTATTAGGTAGAAATGGGAGAATGGTGATAACCAGGAAAATAACATGTGAGCAACTAAGAAACTACCCAAATTAGTTCAAAGGATCAATGTGAAATGAATTATCCATAAGCCAGAACTGACATAAGCATGAAAGCAGTAAGTAGTATTCTATAGAGATTTTAATTCAGATTGTTTAATCAAACAGACTGACATTTGAATGAGACCTGTATATGACCCAGTGTGTCATGTTCTTAGTTTGGGGTGTTCGTAGTGTGCTCAAATGTCATAAAGGTAGAGGATTGGGTTTGTAAAGGAATGTAAAGGGAGAAGATATCTCATAAGTAACCTGGAAGCCGACTTAGTCCATTTTCAATAATAGACTGTAATTTATAAGGAGTGGTGATTTATTTGGCTCATAGAGCTGAAATGTTCAAGAATTTAGCACCAGCCACATTCTGGTAAGGTCCTTAATGCTGCTTCATCCCACAGAGGAGGGCAGAAGGACAAGACCAAAGGGCAAGAGAGAGCTGAATTCACTCTCAAATCGGACCCACATTTAATACAATAGGGATCCATTTTTTAATTTTTTTATTGGTTATTTTATATATTTACATTTCAAATGTTATCCCCCTTCCAGGTTTCCCCTCCACAAACCCCCCATCCCCTCCCCCCCTCCTCCCTGCTTCTATGAGGGTGCTTACCCACCCACCCACTCCCACCTCACAGACCTAGCATTCCCTTATGCTGAGGCATCGAGCCTTCACAGGACCAAGGGCCTCCCCTCCCATTAAGAACAAAGCCCTTGAGACCTAATGACCCCTTTGTCAGCTATATCTCTCCAGCCATAATATGACTGGCCAGCTATAATATGACCCAGAATAGTTCGAAAAATAATTTCAGAATGGCAAGCCTTTGTGGAATTCTCTTCTCTTCAAATTTCCTCACCAACACTTACTTGTTCCACAGCTACTCTCTACCCTGTACTAGCAAATGCTATCTTATCTTTATCCATTTGTTCTATTCATGAAACTAAAATTATTCTACTGAAATTTTGGGGATCATCAAGCAAATCAATTTAGTCAAAATATAAATTTAAGATAACATAGCTGTGCATGTGTATGTGTGCATAAGTATGTATACATGTTCATGTGTGTGCTTGTGTGTACTTTTGTGCTTGTGTGTGTGTGTGTGTGTGTGTGTGTGTGTGCAGTGTGTTCGTGTGGTATGACATACATGCATGTAGAGAAAGGCCCGAGGTCAACATCAGTTGTCCTTCCTCAGTGGCTATCCACATTATTTTTAAGGCAGGGCCTCTTACCTGAAGCTAATCAATTTGACTAGACTATCTGGCCAGTAAACCTCAGGGATCCTGCATCTCTGCACTGCCTCTATCACTGGGATTAGACGCATGGTACTATGTATCCGACTTTTCTCATGAATACAAAGGATCTGAACTCAGGTTGGCATATTTGTATGGTGGGAACCTTACCAATAAAGACATTTCCCTAGCCCAGATAGGGTAACATTTTAAAATGAATATTTAAATAGTTTATGGAATTATGTGTCTTCAAGTTGTAGAAAAAGAAGAGGCAGAATTTACTTTGGAAATTCTCCATTAAGCAATACTCTCTCTGAAAAGTAGCATAATCTCCCACAGATTGTGTTTTAATTCCTGAACAAAGTTTAAGTACGTACAACACCAAGTTTTAAAAGTATATTTCCCATAAACAGAGCCACATTTTAACCCAAGTCATTTGTTTTGTCAGTTGCTACTGTTGGTTACATAACGTAACATAATTATTCCCTGGCTTAGGAGAATATGAATTTTTTAAATAAGCAACATTCTGTGAATGTAAGTAAATTCACCGAGTGTTTTCAGACCAGATATCATCTGTTTCATGTAGCTAAAGCCCAAATATATCTCAGAAGATAGCATTAAATGCTACTTAACACTGTAACAAGTAACCCTTTTCATGAGAGTGAAATCTCTCCTAGCTAAAAAGTTATGTTACTTAGTTTTATTACATGAACATAATGCTAAGATGAATCTCCAATTCTCCCTTCTTAATAAACATAGACACTCAATCAGTAGCTCTCCTCAGTCAGTTGAAGGATTCAAAGAGTTGTCTATACGGTCATGGTCACAAGGGGTTTAGAGGAAGGATATACCTTTTGTGCTTATAATTTAATTAGTGCAATGAATTTTGCATTCCAAAAGCAAAAAGTTTCTGCATATACAAAGTGTGTGGGCTAAATAAACACTGACCCTTATAAAGCAGCCCAGCATCTGGAAAGACCCACCCACTCCAGTAGCTAGTGATTACAACTAACATGTATGATTCAGCAAGTCTTGTCTTCTCTTGAGATTCAGTTTGATCCTCAGAAAATTAAGTAAGTTGAATTGTCTAGGTTCCAGATGTTTCCCATTCCCTGGAACCCATAAAAGCAAATGAGTTTTAAGATACTAATGAGAGAGGACAACAGGATCACAGATGTGTCAATATGCCTGAACTGGCCAAAGTGTATCCATTGAACGTGAGCAGTTTTATATCCAACTGTATCTTAATATAATGGTACAAAACAAGACATATGAAAGGAAGATTTCAGCAAAGGCAAATGGAATCTAGACAACCCTAGGTTTTAGGTTAATTCAAAGCCTACACTCAGTCTAATTATCTTAAAGTAGTAATCTTTGTGAACTGGTAATGAATCTGAGTGTTGGGGTCAGAATATTACCAAGGATGGAGGAGCTCAGGGACACCGGAGTAGTGTGAAATGGAGTAAACCACCTCTGTGGGAAACGTGCTGACCATCAGAGGCCAGGAGGACACTTCCCCGGGGCAGCATGGAGAACTAAAAGTCCTGTAAGCCATGATCCCTCTGATCTCAGTGAATAAAGTGTTACCTAAAACTGTCACATCAGAATCCAGGCCTCTTCCTCTCATTAACCTCATGGAAGAACTGAATCTAATCATTCACCAAACACATCTTTTAAAACATACTCTGTACCACACACTACCAGACAAACAAAAATGATTGGAAGAGTAGATCCTTAACACTGAAGGGCAAGAGAGAAACATGATAGCCATCTGGCAACTAGAGAGGTGAGACCCAGTAGTCCAGACCAAACAGATGGAACTTTCTGAGGACATACAGATTGTCTCCAGTACCACAAAGTAAGCATGGAGTCTGTGAGAGTGACAAAGGCAGAGCAGCAAGGGCCATGGGGTGGGGGAAGGGGATATACTTACAAGACCATTCATTCCTGAGAGGACCACAGTGTTGTGGAAATGTGCAAAGAAATTTTTGAAATTCTACCTTAAAGTGCTATTTTTTCCCTTTCTTGGTGATGGTAGTATATGCACATGTGTTTAGTGTTTACTATATGTATGTGCACTGTGTGTGTCTATGTGTGTGCTTTTCACAATTGCACACACGCATGAATGTGATCACAGAACATTGTATATCTATAGTCTATCATTTAATAAAATCTAGTCTTTTATACAATTAATATATGCTAATGAAAAGAAAAGAAATAAATGTAAATCAATTTTTCAAAAGCCCTATTTTCCCACCTTTCTGACCCATATGGCTGGTGAGACGTGAGTCAGTAGGGCACCTCCTCCCACCTGTAAAAGGTAAGCCAAAAGAGGAGTTCGTGCTGAACATAGAATCAGGACTGTATTTTGATTGTCTTTTGGGAAGACCAGCAAGTTTTAAGGCATTATCTGAAATGTTCATAGGAATATCAAATTTGATAAAGACATTGTAACATTAGACGGGAAAGCCTTGAGATTTTGACTCTCATAACACATAGACTTTCATGGTCATGCTGACCTAATAGTATTTCTAATCCCTTGAGCATTATACTGGATAATATATGTATATCTGGGCATCCAGTTCTTAAAGCAGCTATTCCTTTTGAATATCCATGAGGGAGGATCTCTTTCATAGCAGTTCATACGTAATATCTGTTTTCTGATATATAATCAAACAATTTTGCCAAGGGTTCTGTCTTTTAATGATACTAAGCACGTCTTCTGAAATTTGAGACTTTAGGCATGAGTTTATAGATCTTCAATGACATATCAATGAGTGTTGATTCTTCTTCCATTCCATATAAGTAATTACAGAAAGAAATGAGCCTCTGATCCAATTCTTTGCTTTCCTGGGTGATGATCTCAGTGTCTCCTTAAATATCCAAAGACTTCTGGTATTAATTAATTCATATAATGTAGTAAAGGGGGGAATTCCATAATATGCCCAGTGGCCATTATGAAAGATTAATATTGTGAGTGATTTCAGATACTAATGGCATAGAGATGCCAACTATCCACAGGAATGACATGAAAATGGAATCATAAGGCCTGGGGTCTGTTTTAATATTGTGATGATAACTTTTTAAAAAGGCTATGTCCCTGACCTGGGCAATGGGATGATTTTTACCTAGAGGAAACAGGTCTACCAGATCAGGAAAGGAGACAATCGTCACACATTCTCTACTCCCAGAATTCACCCTCGCTTCAGCAGTTAAATACAATGCTCCCATGCTTTGTGTGGAGCTGGCACTAAAAGGGAAAACCTCGGGGATTTTAGAGAATAGGAATACACAGCACAGGGTGCCTTTGACTAAGGAATGTATCAAAAGATGCTCCCCTTGACTATCACTCACTGGGTGATCCAGCATATACATAAATGTTTTGAGTCTGCACCAAGCCATCAAATATCCTTAGAGCCTCTTCTGAATTAATTACATGCACAACCAAGACATGGTAAACTGGGTATGGCAACCAGAAGTGGCCTGGGAACACACTGCCCTGAAAGCTGACAGACATCTTCTGCAAACATGGGATTGCTGAGTTCAAGCCTATCTTACCTAGACATTGATAGGCAGCTCTCCCCATTAGAAATCCTATGTTGCAAGTATGCAACTATCTCTGTTTCTGTTCCTGATATTCATTGGTACATGAATAAACTGAAGAATTGTCCATGGCTCTGGTGTCAAGAAGATTCTGAATTAGAAACAAGAGTCCTAAACTCTAAATTAGACAATAATAAGATGAATTATCTGATAAAGACCTTTATTCCTGCTTACTCCAGTCTTTCCTCAATCAAAATTTAATATTGTATTCCAATCTCTGAGAAAAGGAAGGATAGTGTTACTAAACAAGTTTCAGGCACAACTCCATAAATTATTTTTCTCTTGGGAGGGAAGGAAAATAAAGCAATTCGGTAGAATAGGGACAGCCTGATTTTTCACTGGGCAGGGCTGCAAGGGGGAGACATATTGCCTTCAGAGCTAAAAGAAATTTATACTCCTCATTTACCTCCTCTTGGTTCTGCTTCTGCAGATGCTGCAGACACCAGTCTTCCACTTGCCCTGTAGGAAGCTCTCTCAGTGAGCATCATGATTGCTTATATGTGTCCAGATGGGTCAATTCAATCTATGGAGAGACCCAGATTTTCTACAAAACAGAATGTTAATTTTCACTGTGCCTGCTTGGGTTTTAACTTCCTTTCTTCTGCCTTATTGGGAGTGATCCCTTACCTGCCTCTTCTCCCATAGCCTCTCACATTTTCATACTTGGAATGTGTTCAACGCCCCAGCCTGGTACTATCTGCTTCTCCCATTTGCCTGTAGGAAGAACAAATTCTCTGACCCTGACAATGGAAAAAAAGAACTAAGACAAATAGTTTAGTCACACCTTTTTTCAGAATGCAGTCTCTTTAGGACCACACCATTTATTTTCATCAATTACCAGAAAGATTCTGCATCTGCAAGGCCAGATGTTGTAAGTAATGAATTCGGTCCTCAGACTGTGGGAGAAACAGAAGAAAGGCAGTGCAGGGTTGGCTGCTGGTCAAGTTCAAGTCCCAGTTTGGGAAGCATACGCAGGAGATGGTGTGTGACTGCCATAGGTTAAGCAAAGTTCTCTATACTATCCATAATGATAAAAACGAAGATGTTTTCCTTGCCATCTGTTCAGTTTCATGCCTTGCTTTATGCAGTTTGTGGGGCTTGGCTTTTTAACTTTTTGCTTGTTTGTTTTTCTTTCTTGGATTTTCTTCCATGCTCTGGAAGAATTTTGTTCAGTATTTCTCTCTAGCCCCTAATTTACTAGTTCTTGGACTAGAAATGTGGGCAGCACATAGAAGAACATACTGGAATCCATAAGCCACCAAGGCCACGTGAATTGAACTTTATTGGTTTTCTGTGGCGTTTATTGCCACGTTGAGGCTGTTTCTTAATTGTTGAGGGAAGGCGAGACTTAGTAATCATGGTCTCTATAGTTCTCTGTGGCTGAACTCGATCTGACTTATGCCAGTAAACTATGGCTGAAAGAAGGCCATTGAGACAGGGATGAAATCACAGGTTAAAGAATCGCTTATTCCCCAGTGAAGAGACAGCATTAGGGTTGCATCAGGATTGGCTGATTCTGCTTGCATTTCCACCGGCAGATATGCAGACTCATCCTCACAGTGCAGAAACAGCAAAGTGACAGGGCACAGAGTTCTATTAAGGTGAGTCATATGCCTGGCATAGGTAAGTAGGCTAACAAAGCTGAAACACATTGTGTACCCTCAAATGTTCTGAAAAAAAAAATGAGATTATAAAAGAAATTATTTAGAATCTAATCTATTAGTTTTATCAAGACTGTTTATAAGCTTTAAAAATCAGCAAATCCATGGCTTCAGAAAAGTTATGATTCTCTATTGAAATAAAAAATTTGACTTTGGGTTTCAGAGACTTACTTCATTCTGATATACACAGAAGACATAGATGCTGTTAAACTCAAAAGGAGCAGAATCCTATGGGGGTGAGAGGAAGAAAGTCAAGGAAGCTCATCTATCTGTCCGTCTGTCTATCTATCTATTCCACTAAAGAGAAGTCTGTTTCCATACAGGTTTGAAATGAAAATTAATAATAAAAGATAAAGCCTTGAAATACTTGCTTATAATCCTAGCACTCTTAAAAATTAAACAGGAAGATTTTGAGCTTAGGTCACCCTGGAATGCATAGGAAGACTTTGTCTCCGAAGAAAAAAATGTACAGACAGAAAGGAATAAAATAATCATGATTCGACAAATATAGAGAATATTTAGGTTTTGTTTGTCAAGACACCATTTACAAAATTCAAAACTATAGTTGGACACTGTAAATGTTTTAATAATTTCAAAATAGTATACATATAACCATAAATCAAGCACATTGGAAATTTTATTAAAATTAAAACATCATACTTTGAAATATTAAAAATGGGAAAATGAAAACTGGTAAGAACTACAGAGCACAGGAAAAACTATTATACACTGAAGTATGAGATTATTGTTTTGACTGTGAACAAAAAGAAAATCACTTAATATTCACTTAGAAATTAAACAAAAAGCAAAGCAAAAGGGGCTGGAGAGATGGATCAGTGATTAAGAGCACTGACTGTTCTTGGAGAGGCCCTGAGTTCAATTCCCAACAACCACATGGTGGCTCACAACCATCTGTAATGGGATCTGATGCCCTCTTCTGGTGTGTCTGAAGAGATCAACAGTGTACTCACATATAAAATAAGTAAAAATAAATCTTCAAAAACAAAACAGACCAAAAGAGCTAGAAGAATGGGATCAAGTAAAAAGTGATGTAAATGAGAGAAGATAGTAGCAGAATAAAAGCAAAAAATCTGACTCTTAAAAAGAACAGCACAACTGATATATTCTGTGCACACCTCAATAAGGAAAAAAGTGACAGGTAAAAATAAAAATACCCAGAGCTCAAAAGGCTAATGCAAGACAGCAGAGTGCAGCTGCTGCTGAAAGCAATGCAGAGGAACACTGCATGGGACTATAGTAGCATTGAAGTCTTCCAGTGAGCCGTCAAGTCTTTTCTCACCTGAATTGGTTTAAATGAGTGTTGTTCAAGCAAAACCAGACACACAAATCACCCAGAATTTTGTGTAAGCACAAGTTCTGACTCATTGAGTCAGGGAGCTAGCTGAGCTGTTTATAACAGTTCCTATTAAACTCTCAGAAGGACCTGTGGTTCTGGGGTCTCATTCTGAGTCATAACAAGTTGCAGTGACATGCATTATTTAAAAGGAAGCTGGGAAGGATCAGCTATGGGAGATGGCTCAGTGGATAAGAATCCTTCTTCCACAAGCACAAGTGCCTAAGTTCAAATACCTAGAACCTCCTTAAAATATGGGGCTGGATGTACCTGTACCCAAGCACTCTGGAAGTCGGAGACAAGAGGATTGCTGAGGTTTGATGGCCACCAGCCTAGTCCCAGGCTCAGTGAGAGACCCTGTCTGAGTGAAATAAAGTAGAGTGTGACAGAAATTGGACACCAGTTGTCATCTTCTATGTGTGCACAAGGTCATGTGCTCCATACATACTCATGTGTACTTTACACACACACACACAGAGAGAGAGAGAGAGAGAGAGAAAGAGAGAGAGAGAGAGAGAGAGAGAGAGAGAGAGAGAGAATCAAATTAAATAAATAATAAAAGAATGTAAATCACCTTCAGGGGAAAAACCTCAGAGAATTTGGAAGATCATTCTGAAGAAAAAGTAATCCCTGTAATCAAGAAACATAAAAATGTGTTGAAACTCACCCGGCAGGCAATAAAATCTAGATTCACATAATAATCATATTTTTTTCTTGTTTGAGGCTAAAGATAACTGTAAAGCTCTACTGGGGTCCATTGCTACCGAGGCTGCAATAAACAGTACAGTCTTGGAACATAGCTGGAGAGCCATGAATTAGTTGTCAAAACTGATGAAAACGTTCTGACAGTGGCTAATACAATGCAAAGAAGCTTCCCTGATGGTATATGCCTGCAATCTCAGCCCTTGGAAGACTGTGGCAAGGAAGAAGGATTGTGAGTTCAAGAACAGTCAGGGACACACGGCAGATCCCTGTCTCAAACAATGATCACACTAAATGGAGAAAGGTTAGAGTGGAGCTCAGGAGGTAGTGTGTCTGCTTAGGATGGGCAGAGCCCTCAGTTTGATCCAGCTCCACAAAAACAAAACTAACAGCAGCCAGAGCTCAAGAAAAGTCTGTCCTATAAAAGAAACTGCTGGATATGCATGGGTATGTGAACAGAAGTATTTACTGTGTGTGTGTGTTTTTTTTTTTTTTTGCCAGTCACACACACACACACACACACACACACACACACACACACACACGGAAGATCTAGGGGATCTAGGAAAGTTTGATAGTTTTCTACTACAGCGTAATGAATAGTCACAAATCTCCTGATGAGAAATAGCACACGTTTATTATCTCTTGGTTAGTGTGGGTTGGGACTGAAAGCACAGCTCTGCAGTATCTGCTGTGTCATGTCTCATAAGGCTGCAATTGAGTTGTCACCCAGCTGCAAGTCCCACCTGGTGGCTCACATAGAGCGAACCTGCTTTCTCTCTCTCTCTCTCTCTCTCTCTCTCTCTCTCCTTATCAGCAGGATTCACTTCTTTGATGATGTGAGATTGCTGTGTCTGGCCTCTTGACTGTTCTTGGATAGAAGCCACCTTCATTTGTCAAAGGGCACCTACCCTGGGTTTGTCAGTTTTTGCCATGTAGACATCATCAAGATGGCATTTAATGTCAAGCCAGCAAAGAAGTGTCTCCAGAATCACCAGGCAATGTAACAGACTGAGTTACACATGATAAAAGAACCCTGAGAGTGCTGTCCCCTCCCCTTTGCTATATTGTGTGTCTTAAAAGCCACCACTCAAGGATATACACAAAGATATGAATACTAAAGAAAGCTGAGATGGGGCTGTAACTCTGAAGCTAAATCTAATTGATTCCATTGTATCATTAAGTAATATGCCACCATTATAAAGAATGAATTAGGGTTATGTCTCTTGATTTGCCAGGCTGTTCAAAGACATAAATGAATAACCAAGGGAAATACAGAAAATATAAACAATATGATCTTAAGTTTTTAAAGCAATTGTTTCCCACACTCAGAGACTCTTAAGGGCTCAGCTTATAGAAAAAAAAAAACTAGTAGCATATAGCTAAAAGATAAGCAGAAGGAAGGACAATGTAAACAGAATCTCAGGAGCTGGCTTCATAGGTAGAGGCTCAGATGGAAGGCTGAGGCAGGACACTGCTCATGCCAGATAGACGTTCCCCTGCTTATCCCGAGAGGATGTGATCAGACTAACATCATGATAAATGATATGTCACAGCTAAGTTTTAATTTATAGTTCCTGGTTTGGATGACTGCCAGCCAAGTAAGACTTGTAACAAGACTGTCTCTGTCTACCTTCTTTTTATCAGTCAAGGAATTCCATGCCTCTTCCTGTTTCATGGCAGGAACACAGTTCTGTGTTAGACTGACTCTGGATTCTGGAAACAGTTTGCCTCATTGTACAATTTTGGGTTGTTTTGTTGTTGTTGCTGCTGCTGCTACTGCTGTTGTTTTGTTCTGTTTTTTGTAATGTCAATAGTGTTAGTATAGTTTTTGAACTTTAGAATTAAGCACATGAGCATACATCATATCTATCTTTAACATAAAAATAAAATTCAATAGTAAAACAAAACCACAAACAATCCTATTATAAAATAAGAAAAATAATGTGTGAGCAGATTTACACTAAGAGGAGATATGCATCAAGAGAACAATGGAAAGGTAGCCAACATTGCTTGGAATAAGTGAAACATAATTCAGAACTCTAGTGAGTTATTTGTGCACATATTTGAATAGCTAAAATTAAAAAATAGGCATAAGTTCAAAAAAATAGTGAGGACGCAGAGAAAACTGTATTGCTCGGACAATCCTGGTAGAGGTATATGACTTTATGGCTTCTCTGAAAGCTGGTTTTGCAGCTACTAAAAAAATTAAATATACATTTACTAAGTGCTAATAGCATCTCTGGGTACTTATCCAAGAAAAATGGGAAGCCTGTCAACAAATGCCCATAGCAGCTTTGTATCTCACCACCTCAACCTGGATGCGAATTGAATGCCCTTCAAGAATTGAGTTATTGATACTGGCAAGCAATTGACTGCACTGAAAGAGCAGAAACATCTGGTAACAAATTCCCATTTCAAAAGGTCATGAGCTATACAATTTCGTTGTTGCACCATTCTCTAATAAAAACATGGGGCTGGAACAGACTAGTGGGGGCCGAGAGCTAAAGTGGAGATCATGATGTTGGCCTTGGAGAGGTGGTAGAAAGAATCTCTGCAATGGTGGAACAGGTCTCTATTTGCTGTGGTAGTGGCTATGCAAATGTACACAAATGTGACAAATCTCATGCATACATGCTTGTAAGACTAGTGAGATCTGCATAATGTCCGGGCGGTTATCAATGCCTTGGCTACTTTCTAAGTTTTGTTATCATACCGTGGGCCACAAAGATATCATGACAAGTTAAAGCACTTGTTGGGAAAGCTTAACCACCTGAGTTCAAGTTCCCAGAAGCCATGTAAAAGCTAAATCAGTATTTTCACATGGGAAGAAGAGGCAGACCTGGAGAACCACCTGGCAGTCCCTAGGCCAGCTAGCCTGGAATATGAAGGACACTGACAAGAAACAGCACAATGGATGTATCCTGCTTTAGAAACAAGATGGATGGCAAGAACTTACTCTCAAAACTTGCCCTCTGATCTACACACACACACACACACACACACATACACACACACACACACACACACAACAAACATATAACACACAGAGAGAACCTTTCTTTTTTAAGCATCTTGGTCACTGGGGGAAACTATAGAAGGGTACACAAGTCCTCTTCATGTTACTGTTTGTAGCTTCATTCAAGCCTGCAGTTATATTCAAATCAAATTAAAAATTGTAGTCCAAGAGAGGCTCATGAAGAGTTCTTCATTTCCTCTTGACTGTGGAGATGGTTCTATGTGAGACTGAAGAGGAAGAGGAACTAGTTAACAGAAATTTTGAAAATTGAGTTATTTAGGTTTTAATATAAGTATGTTGGACTGTATGATTCAAGGGATTTTTTGTTGTTATTTTGTGTGTGGTGTAAAGTGGAGGAGGTGGATACTGAGCGTTAACAGCTAAGGGAGAGTGGGTACAGAGGAGTGTGAGGAAGGAGGGGTGAGGGCGGGCTAACCAAAACTAATGTATAAAAGCCTCAGGAAAATCTATTGTTCTGTAGCTAATTAAAAATATATATTGTTTGTTTGCTTATGTGTTTGTTCATTTTTAGAAAAAGAAGGCATTTGAATGGAGGTATCCCACAGAGGTGGACACTGCTCTCTCAAGAAGACATGGCTTATGAAATTAAAACACAGTGTCAGGCACTGGCTACCTCCCCATGAGATGTTGGTCAGGAAGGCTTCAGAGTTTTCCAAACCAGCACAATCAATAGCCACTATTGCTCTTGGTTGTCCACCATAAGACCCTATTGTTGAAGACACAATAAATGTTGGTTGTAGCACATAGACAAATCAAGTTAGAACTGGCCTGGAAACTCCCTCGGGCTGTCTAGTTTCATAGTGCCAATGATGCTATGCAGCCTGCTAAGGGGAAAAAGTTGTCAATTTTTCTAGCATTAGACCCCACAATTACAGTAGACCCCCACAGTTATAATACTGAGCTGCTGGGAAAGATGTTCCCACCCATGCAATAGTGGTATAACTGGTATAAGGGTAACCAACTGTTTTCTACTAAATTTTTGTCTTGATCCATGGCTGAGAAAGCCATAGGTCCTTAGGGATCCATACTACTGCTGATCTGCTAAACTTGTCAACCTGCTTCTTAATATTTATGTTTATAGTCATAGATGAATGCTGTTATCAGCCGTGGTCAAAGAAGGCTCTTTTTGCAGTGAGCAGCTATTGCAGAGTTAAAACTGATCAAGGTGATGAGAATGTGTGGCCATGGGCCACACAGCCGTAAATGACAAATTTGTGTCAACCCTTACGAAGTTCAGGGGACACTGTAAGAGCCAGAAGACAGGCAAGAGCGCTATGAAACTTTGTCTCTGGAACATGGTGTGGCATTGAATTCACAAGTTTGCTACAGTTGTGGTTACCTACTAAAGATATGCAGAAATTTAAGCTAGTCCAGTTTCCAGTGTGGATGAGGAGGAGCTCATGAATCCCCACTCTTGGCTAGGAAGCTATTGGCACTGGATGACTGCTTGGGGACGTGAAAGGGGTGAAGGGGAAGGTCATTTTTCTTTGGGAGTACAACCAGTGCTAAGTCGCCTACACTGTGCAAGCATCAGTAATTATACTCAGTGGGTTATTTTTAAGACATGAAAATAGGAGAGACACATATTGGGGATGTCCATGGAAAGAGAGGGGATCTGGGGTTGATATGATTAAAATACATTGTATATGTGAATAAAATCATCAAAGAATAAATAAAATATTAAATAAATTAGTGTTGGCCTAAATAAAAAGGCAGTTTTCATATATATTTCATAAAAGGGGGAGTCTCCCATCTACAAGCATGTTTTTTATTGCTTTCATGTTACTGAAGTTCCATTATGCTGCCATTTGGTCTTCCTGAATAACTGTGCAGCCATTATGTTAATTATGAGAGTAGACATAATTTGGGAGGAGAATTAGCATAGGTAATGACTTCTATCCATTGCTAATGGCAAGGTCTTGGAGTTGATTTCACTGATGTGCAGTTCTGATTCTCTGCCTATCCATATGGTGAGATAGTCCATCAGGAGTTCCAATGAAACAGAGGAAGGAGTCCAGGAGGGTTGTGTCAGCCCTTAGAGACACAGGACCACATGGATGACCAAGACCTTAGGAGATAAAACCTTGGATATATCTACATTCTACTTTTCACACATCTGCACAGGAAGGAATTCTATTCTTGAATGAAAATAACATCGATTCCATGGGTCTTTCCAAGGTAAGACGTGTGACCCGACTTCCTCCTTTTGGAAGGTGCTACTGAGCATGTTCACTCGGTCCTTTTTCCTTACGATATTCTAGCCCTGAGACACAGACTTTTCTAACTCTTTATAAGATTACATTAAAGACTAAGAGGGATGGGGTTTATTCCTCAGAGACAAAGCTGTAATTTTAGAATGATACATTTCATTTGGTGAGATGGTATAATGTGCAATGACAAATTAGAATTTGTGTAACAAGTTATCACTACACATCAAGTTAAATACTATAACTTAGCCTTAGTGAAAGATACTAAATTTGTTTGTTTGTTTGTTTGTTTTATCCTGTTTAGATAGGATCTCCCTCTATAACCCAGGCTGGTCTGGAACTCACTATGTAATCCACCCTGACCTCAAAATTGTGGTACTTTTGTTGCCTAACCTACCATAACTGGGGTGGGTGTGATTCTGTGATCACTGTCTCTTTGATTCCTTCCTAAGTTTCCCTTAGGTGGAATAAAGAGGGGAAAACAAATTTTGAACCTGATCTCCGTTCCACATCCCATTGGACACACACACACACACACACACACACAGAGAGAGAGAGAGAGAGAGAGAGAGAGAGAGAGAGAGAGAGAATGCAGTTCTGAGGAGCCAGAACACTTCAGGCTTCTTTAGCCCCAGTTTGAAGACTTGGTCTGATTTTATTAACATAAGTTAATCAATTCTATGATTAGCTTTCAGCAATCACATCAAAGTATCATTCTCTGCTATAGAGTACACAACAGAAGAAATTATCTAAGAAAGCTCAGGCCTTTATTCCTCAAAGAGAATAAATGTATAACCCTCAGATCAAAGTAAATGTTGGCAGGCTGCTAGAGTGCTTAAGCCAGCAAGCAACAGTAAGGAGCAAGAGGAGGGGACTGAGACTCCTCGGTAAGTAGTTGTTCCCATCCATGATATCTTTGTTCAATCCCCAAGACTTAAAATTATAAAGGCATATGCATGGCTACCACTGAGTTAAGTACAAAGCTTTTTCTCTTCTCTGTGAAATATGGGAGATTCCACTTTCTTCTATTGCTTTTTTATTTAGATATAGAAGTTACATTACTCAGGGAAGAAATTAAAGTAAAACTTCTCTATAAGGTTTATAACTGGTGTTTAGCAAAGGGTCTAGCTACTTAAAAATCTAGTGGGTGTGGTCACCTGAACACAGTAGCCTTATAAAACAGCGATGGCAAATCATAGCAAGTGAGTCTCACCTTTACTTATGTAGAAGAGAATAGATGGGCTGGGGTGGGAACGCAGTAAAGCACTTGAATATCGTATCCAAGATAGAGATGGGCGGAGACACACAGAGATAGATGATAACCACATATGTAGAGAGAGAGCGTGTGCCATTTCAAATCAGATTTTCTGTACATTTTTCTTTAGATTGCTAGTATCTCCCTTGTCTTTTAATTTATTTTTTAAATCTAAGCATTCGTTGTTATATCAACCAGCTGTCTCCTCTTCCATTGT
>JADRCH010000061.1:3239178-3286681 GCA_019843965.1 Rhynchomys soricoides
TCTCTCTCTCTCTCTCTCTCTCTCTCTCTCTCTCTCTCTCTCTCTCTCTGTGTGTGTGTGTGCCATAATGAATGTGTGAAGGTCAGTGGACCACTTTGAGAAAGCTAATCTCTCCTTTCACTGTGAGATTCAGAAATCAGACTCTGGTTATCAGGAGTACATAGCAAGTGCTTCTGCTTCTTAGCCACATCACTGGCCTCTGTTTGTGGTCCCTGTTATGGAGTTCCTGGGAAGTTCATACTCTACCTCTGCTAATGTTCAGGAAGTACCCAACCATCTCCATCTTTAGAGAACAGCTGCCTGTCACCATCATCCCATTCCACAGCTCCATGCTTAGTTTCTCTCACATGACATAAGGAGTTATTGTTTCTACTGCCCCTTTTCAGAAGAATATCAGCTAAGGGCTGAGAATTTTGTCCACTAATAAATCCCCATAGCATAGCACAGTGCCTGGAGAACGGTGATCAGTAGATAGGTGTTATTGACGTGAAGAGAAGTGACTGTGGCTCCTGAGTGTAGCCCTGGGCTTTCTAACTTAGAAGAATCCTATGAGATTGCTCAGTTAAGGTCCCATAGGTCATTGTCTACTGGTGTGAATCATCTATCATTTATTATTTGTGTAAGATTACCATCTTATACTTCTTCCACACTGAACAGTATCAGGAAGACTCTAGACCACTGTGATAAGTGGAAGACAGAGGTTCCATAATTCCAATGTTCACAGGACAGTATACAAACTCTAGAAAATGGAGCATTTCTATTTTATCTATTTATTTGTTAATTAAAACATTTTAGTTTACTTTGTCCTTTTCGTTTTGAGATAGGTCTTCACACTGTAGCTCAGTCTGGTCTGAAACTCTTTATGAGTCCAAGCTGGCTTCAACCTCTTTGCTGTATTGCAATTCACCCCAATGCTAAGACTCAGGAAGTTCTGAAAGGAGGCTCATTAGGATTCAGGAAGTAAACAACAGAAAAGTCTCAGGAAGTCCCTTAAGCTGACCCTTTCCTTCCCAAACTTAGATAAGCTCTAGGGTCTGCTGAGAAGATTCAAACCAGTAGAGTTACCTAGAAGAGACTTCAGTCTGTTGAGTTGACTGCCAGTCATGAGTGTACTCTACAGTTCAGTTTTCATGAGTCATTGCCTATACTTGTGTGGGCTTTGAGTGTCACATCTGTCCCTGCTCCTGCAAATAACCTGTCAACTATAAGCAAACCCAAAAAACTCACTGCCTCATCAAGGAGGACATTAGTGGTATTTTTTTCTTTGGTCTATTGTGAGGTTCCCTAAAGGCAAACAGATCTCCATGTCATATCGCCTTAGGAAAAAAATGCCACAAAATACTCTAACATCCTGGGACTATAGGTATAGCCACCATGTCCAGCTGAGGTCATCACTTAAAGGATAAAGGAAAAACTAATGTAGAGTAGCTATAGAAAGAGAAAAATATAGTTTCTACAAAATAAATGCTCATATTTGACACTCTAACTGCATTTTTGCAAGTTGTCATGGGCCAATCATGTGTAATTTAGGCAGGTGTTTTGAGCTTTCTACTTGTCACAGAACTACAGTTTGAGGTCATTAAACCACTAAATTAAAGTAAATAGGTCTTGCAAGTGGGGTATTTGTGTCATTGTTATTACTTTCAAGTATTCAATAAGAATTATTACTTATCAAAGAGATAAGTGGAAGTAATTACAGCCCAAAGTGAAAGGGGCTGAAGCAATGTTAAGAACAGGGTTATGGAAGAATATTACTTTCAAATAAACAACTAGAATCAAACAACTTACTAATAAAGAAGCCTTCCAGGAGGTAGCCAACTATATTCACACCAAAGAAGAACACAACCTGAAGAGTGGAGAGAATGCTAATTTGGTCATTAAAAGGCTCCAAAGCAGCGATTCTTAACCTGTGGGTCTAGACCCCAAACCTCTTCACAGGGGTCGCCTCATCAGATATTTACATTATTTGATTCAAAATTATAATTTTGATATAAATTTGATAGCAAAATTATAATCATGAAGTAGCAATGAAAACAGTGCTATGGTTGGGGTCACCACAACATGAGGAATTGTATTAAAAGGTCTCACAATTAGAAAGGTTGAGAGCTGCTGTTCCAAAAGAAGCCAAGCAGTGTACTTGGGAATACCAGAACTTGGAAGATGAGACAGGAGGATCATTGTAAGTTTGAGGTCAGACTACAACACACAATGAGACACCCCTACCCCCAATCAAACAATAAAAAATTTCTGGGCACAGAGGAACAGCTCAGTGGTAAAACCTGTCTAGCACGAGTGAGGACCTGGGTTAGATACATAGCACAGAAAAAGAAGAAATGACTACCACTAAACCCATTGGTGTTTAATCTAATTATAAGCCAATGGTCCTAGATTCAAAAGAACTGCAAGTTTTCTGGCATGGTGGAATGCCTGCAGACTAAGTACACACTGTAGCCACCCAATGTCAGCCAAGGCCTCTCAGACTCCATGGGACAGAAGCAGATAGTTTGCAAGGCTCGCAGGCAGAACCATACCAATAGTATGACCCTAGGTTTTACAAAAGGTATGTGCTCTCAACCCTCCCTCAGGATCACTGTAGAATGGACAAACAGGAGCAGGAATGATCTTTGAGTGTCTCTGAGTTTCTAAGTAGATGCTCTCTCAGGGTGACCTTGGCAAAGTTGAATTCTGATCTTGCTATCTCAGCAAATTCAAATCTCAAGGGATGAAGAGCCAGTCACTCAGTCCTTTACCTTGGAAGTTTACATAGATTTTAATTTATAGTTATATGAACTATCATGATACCACTTAGTATCCATATTTAAAACCAGTGCCGAGTGCACCTTTGTATACACTCGACCGTTTTCATGGCTGACTACTTTTGTAACCCACCTGTTTATTTTTTTTTCTTCCTGAAACTCAATTTATAAGTTTCATTTTTAAGGACAAGCATATGCAGTTTTGTTGCTACAGCTGTTTATCCCAGGGCCTCCTCAGTGCATACGTAATGTTCTTATGGCTGCTGAAATTACCATTTAAGAGATGTATAAGGCTTGCAGCTGGCCCTCTTCAGCAGCAGCAGCTTAGCAGACTGACATGCACAGTGACCCATAGATTTCTTCTTTTGTCATGCTTGCTATATTTCTGCCTCTCGTTGTGCAATTTATTACATGTTCATTATGATTTAAGGTTGGCAAAGTACATTTACCTGTGCTTTATGTTTTGACCTCACTATATAAGTGGCCAAGAATTATCTCCAAAGTTGTTTTTTAAAAGTTTAATAACTTGTCCATTTGTACATTGAACCTCCCTCAGTTCCACATTCTCCCACATGTCTTAATCAAAGGCTCAAGCTTACCCTAGTATAAGAATGTCTTAGGATGTCCCCTGCTTGACCTTCACTGTGTTCAGGCTGACAATGGAAATTTTTGCTCTCTTAAGCTCTGACATTGGGCCCCCTTCCCCCTTTCTTAGCCAATAATCTCAACAAACACAGGCCTATACAAGCTGATGAATTCATCTCCTTCCCTGCAGCTCCATCAATTGTTCTTTGGTCTCTCAAATCATAGTTTAAAAAAAAAAAAAACTTCTAGTTCTAATAGGCACACCTTGACAGGTGCAATTACACATATTATACAAATAAAGTCATACTTACCATATGCATATGAAATCAACCCATAATCATTATTAACTGAAAGAATGGTGTTCCCCCAAATAGCAAACATCTCAATATTCCAAGACCAATACATCCCTTAATTCGTTTTCCAGTACAAGGAAACAACAACTGACAGCAATTTGGCGGACCGTTCGTATCATTCCACACTCACAACTATCCCAAGCCCCTAACATATGTCCAGGATCTTCCTAAGCCCTTAGTGAAAGCCCACTGGTGTATAGTATATAGCCAAGTGCCTTTAGAAGTTCACAGAGTAACTGCCTTTGTTGATAGTCCCTCTTTGATCCCTTAAGAGGTCACCGGTTGTTTGTTGTTTGTTTTAAAATGAATCTTTTCATCCCTGTGAGTTCTTTTTCTAAATGCCTCAAATTAGGAAAAAAATAATTCAACCAAGACTCCTATCTGACATGTATATCATGGGAACATGCACCATGTGACCTCCAATTTAATACTGTTATCAGTATTGCATACATTAGGTATACACAATTTTAAAAAGAATTACTGCCTTATTCAGAATAAACAGAAATAGTTCTGCTTTCAATTTACTTTGGATACTGAATATTTTCTTTAGAAGAAGCTTTCTACCATGAAAAAAAAAAAAAACCAATATCCATCAGTTCTACTTTTACACCTCTTTCTCTTGGTTTCTGAACAATTAGTGTGGGGCATCACATAACACATAAGTATGGAGAACTATCACACATCGCCATGAAGATCTTAGCTTCATTTTTCCACCCTGAAGTAATAGGAAATCTTACAGCTCAGGCTCCTGATATAGGAGACCAGGAATGGTAGTTCACAGTGGAGAAAGACAAAAGAAATAAAAGTTCTGAGCTACCACCAAGGTTCAGGATATACACTTGTCTAATATATAAGGGAAGACTGTACATTATTAGACAACTCTTTGTTTAGGCAGTTAATATCAGAATCATTTATTTGTTTATCAGAAGGATGAATGGTTTGAACAATTTGAGATGCTGACTTGAATCTATGTCATTGTAGTCTCGACATGAGTACTGGTGTCATTGGTAATACATTGTGCTGCCAAGATCCCATCATTAGCACTGATGGATTTATTCTACAACTACAGGATCCCAGCTGTCTCTCTTCCTTCAAAATTGCTTCCACCACAAGTGTTACCTTAGACAAGGTCACACCAGCTCCTAGAGCAGCCTGTATGCAATACTTTGGCAATGCAGAGGTATAAAATGCAAGATTCTTACCTAACAAAATTTAACTTTGATGCACACAATATCAAGCTTCAGACCCTCCCTTTAGGCTGACTATGTTTTTGTTTTGTGTGTGTTACAATCCCCTACTCTATCCAGTGTCTTCCCCATATGTGTATATGCCAAGAACACTTCTCATAGGCTAAGCTCCGTCTCAGGTCAGCTTCCTGGGACTCAAAATGACTAAAAATAACAGATTTTAGTACTGCTTGATGTCTCTTAAAGAAGCTATGCTACTTCTCCCAAAGGAGTGTTGCTTTTTGAGAACATGTATTTTGGGAAAAATGAAAGGAGTCAGACTCCAGAGCTTCCGAGGGAGTCAAGGCACTTACTGTGAACTAGATGGGATGGGATGTGACCTCCACCATTCTAGTGATGTGAGGTCCATTTCCAACTTAGACTCCCACTTAGAGTCTTTTCTTCTCCTAGAAGTCAAGTAAAGAATAACATACAAAAACAGCTGGAGGCAGTGGTAGGGTACCATACCAAAGAGAGAAACTGGGACAGCAGTTACTTCATAATGCTAAGGAGGCCTGTATCCCCTGAATAGAGAAAGACTGTACTCAAGTGACCTTTCAATAATAATCACGTGGATAGAGCCAAAGAACGTTCTATCAGTGTAATAACTACCTTGATGCAAAGAAGCAAATCACAGTTTTTAAAAGGAGAGGGTGACATCATGATTAAAGAAAATGACTTGCAGCTTTGCAAAAGAAATCCAAATGCAACTTATTATCAACTTTGCAAAAGAGAAGGCAAAGGCAACTTATTCCTCAGTCCTGTAAGCCTAATCATTTCAAAGTGATTCAGTGAATTAAAAGTTTATATCAACACCTGTCTTATAGGATCATAGTTGTTACATATTATTTTGTCAAATGTACATACCTTGCATTGTATGGGATGTGTTTTCAAGATTATGTCACAAGGTCCCAAGCCAAGCAATCCTTCCAGATAACTATTTAGAAGGACATTCAAACTGGAGGTAGACTCTAAATAACTAAGGTTAGAATTTTGCTGCCAGGAATTAAATAGAAAGGCAAGGCAGCACTTTTTAACAGGTAGGTAAGAAATAAAATCTAGAGTGGTGTTGCTTTTATGTCTTTGTGTAGTGAATTAATTTAACAGAGACTCTATTAATCTACCTGGACTATGGTAGTAAAGTTTGCATCCTATAAATCTGTTTCCTGGAGAAGCCTTTGTTTTTAAAAAGCTGGCAGACTACAAATCAGGCTCTAACACTCTGTGTGAGCCACTGAGATTGCAATTCAATAGGAAAGGCTTAAGCTAGACATTCCTGATAGGACTGAAACCTTCTGTCTGCTTCTTAGTTAGGGAGCTCATCTGTGAGTATGTCATCTCCTTTATAAATCTCATGCAAAATGCACATCTTCAGATGGTTCTAAGTCTTCAATGGAATTCTATGGGTTGACTGCTCATAATGTACCGGTCCTTTCTAAATGGAGCCCCTCATTCTGCTATCAGCTTGATCACAGCATCATGGGTATGTCTAACAGGCACTAAAATTTTGTTTTTGTAACCTTTATTAAGGAATAAGTTTTCTAAAGAAAAAAAGTAACTCTGAAGCATGAGAGGAAGGTGGTCTTTGCTGAGATTACAAGCTCCTCACAGGTAGAATCTAGGTCAAGTTCATTATCATGTCCTCAGAACCAGACAGAGACTACACAGAGCAGTTAAATGCTTCTGCTTGGTTTTGAAAACTTTTCAAAGCAGAAAACCATGTGGAAAGATAGGCTTGGAGGATGATAGAGTAAAGCCCAGCAAAACCTAGTCTTCTCCTTTCTCAGCTACATGAACTTGGTTGGCCAAGCTAAACTCCCGTGTTCAATTTGTTTGTCTACAAGGTTGACTCCAAAAAGGTTCAAGAGAGGCCCGATTCACCCTCACGTGCCCCACTCCAGGGGCTAGAGTCCCAGGCTGAAGGAAAAGGGGAAAGGGAGCTTGTCACCAGCTTTTAGCATCCCCTGCCTCTTTACTGTGAATACAGTGTGACCAGATGCCTGCTCAGCCGCCAACATGCCTTCCATGCCATAGTACCATGCCAAGGTCCGTGGTCTGTACCCTTGACCTTGAGCCAAAATAAACCCTCCCTTCCTCATGTTACTTTGTCATATAGTTTGTCACAGTAACATGAAAAGTTACACAAGTGATGTGAACATGTAGTAAACAGTCCTAGTAGAGGAGATACGGGTATGGGTTATGAATGAACAAAGAAAGAAACATGTACATAAATAAATATATATAAATAAAAAGATGAATAAAGAAAGAAAGATGCACGTAAATATGTAAATAAATAAATAGATGCATGAATAAAGAAATAACTAAGCATGTACATAAATAAGTGAATAAACAAACAAACAAATACTAAACAGCAAAGTAATTTGTTTCGTGGGCTTTCATTTATTTGCCTAACTTTCATAACAAAATATTTAAAATATTTCAACATATAAAAATGTTAAGTAGCATTTCAAAGTCAATGTTGTTGCCAATTTAAATGTTGTAAAGGTAGAAATAATTTATGAATTTTACTTGAAGAATCTCACTGTATTCTGACTGAGAAGAAGATAAGTGTATGGGGGGCTCAACAGTGGTCCCTGGACATCTGGTTATGTCCCATTAACTCATATTTCAGACATATAAGAACCTTATTATTGCTGGGCAGTGGTGGCACATGCCTTTAATCCCAGCACTTGGGAGGCAGAGGCAGGAAGATTTCTGAGTTCAAGGCCAGCCTGGTCTACAGAGTAAGTTCCAAGACAGCCAGGGCAATACAGAGAAACCCTGTTTCGAAATAAATAAATAAATAAATAAATAAATAAATAAATAAATAAAAACATAGAATCATATTATTGTTTCATTAAAAAGCCAGGTGTTCCTGTTATGAAAGCTCCATCTAGAGTTGGTCATTCATAAAACCATTCTAAATGTTTCACCTATCAAAGTTATCTTAGAACATTGGCAGGTGGATTTCTGAGTTCGAGGCCAGCCTGGTCTACAGAGTGAGTTCCAGGACAGCCAGGGCTACACAGAGAAACCCTGTCTCGAAAAACCAAAAAAACAAAACAAAACAAAACAAAATAAAAAAACACAAAACCTAACACCATGAATGTACTATGAGAATTATTGACCAGAAGGCTCAATAAAGGAGATTTAAATAACACCCAAGACAAAGGACCAGGTTAAAACATGGAAACTTCAGAATTACTGTACAGAAATAACAGTTGCAGAGCATGAGTCTTAGTTGCTGCCAGGAAACCTTAAAGGCAATACTGAGAGTCCATTTTAGAATATTCTCCTTCAGGGGATCTTCAGCAATTAAAAACAATTTGTGTACTTTAAAATTCCATGTGATTTTAATGTATTAAGCCCACTACATAGAGTAATCTGAAATTGGGTAGTTCAAAGATAGCAGGAATTTGAAGCTTCATAAGAAACATTTAATACTAGTTAAAAGTTGGCAGGACAGCTAACAAGATGGCTCAACCCCTAAAGGCTAAGCTAACAACCAAAATGAAACGAAGTGATGGGAATATATTGATCAAGAAACAGAAAAGCTCCTGTAGCCAGCATGCAACCAAATTTTCTGTTAAAGTCTTGAAAACAAACTTTCAACCTGTGGTTCACATCTTTAAAATATGGATTTTTCTTTAATGTGATGGTCAATTGATGTTCAACAATTATTGGTAAAATAAGTTTTTCTTTTTGATGAAGAAGTACTATTGGGTAAAAATACTGTTTCTTCAGGAAAGTAATTATAATCGCAAGGTGGTGTTAGAATCTCAAAGCAGCCAAGCCTCTCGCTGATGTTGACAAGGGTCTAGGCATCTTCAACAATTCACTGCACAGACCATCCACTTCTGAGTTCACTCTCAGATGGGCGAGCGCTTTTGCACTTTTACAGAAATTATTTTTCCACAATGGATAATTTAATAATCCTTTAATTATCTGTTCTATATATTGCCTGTGACCTAAATTTTCATTTCAAACCCATTTGCTTCATGACTTAGCAAGTCACCTTAGCAAGTTTCTCTGAATCTTGCAAAAGCTTTTCATTTTAACCTCAAAAGGAGATAGCGGGGAAGAAATGGGGAGGGATTGTATATGAGTCACATCATTGGATTCATTATAAAGTAAAAGACAATTTAGAAACTGAGTAGTATTTATATTAAATATTCTACTGAGTCCTGCCCATTATTGGCAATAACTAATGTTATCGTAGATAAATTGTGAGCCTCCATTTAAAATGCAAAATACTGTGCTATTTCACCCCTTCACTTTCTGAAATAACATAGGAGTTAAGCAAAACAAAACCAACACCCAAGGGAGTCAAAATTTGAGAGTCAAGACTGCAAACAAAGCTGATGTTAATGTGAAGGTAGGGACAGGTGGTTCTGTGGTGCACTGAGGAGTCACACACCCTCGTGGCACCAATGAAAGCCTATAGTGAGTAACAGAGTTTGTCAGTGAAGCAGAGCAGATTCTAATTTGACAGCAGTCAATCAGTGAAACAGACACGCCTGTGCAGCTGGAACTGGAGCAGGGAGAAAGACACGGATGTGTTCCAGCAGCAGACAGGAGGCGTGTACGGAAAAACGAGCTTGCTACTTCACTCCAGAATTTGGACAAAGAACACATCCCCCAAAACAAAGCTAAAATTCAGTTGCAGCACATTCTATCACAGTACAGTTTCCTCCATTCCTTCATTCCCCTTCCTTTATCCTTTATTGTACTTAAATAAAGCAACTGCTTTGTGTGCACAAGCATATTGTGAAAAAAAGAGTCGATACTCTGTTCTGGTTGATATCAAATAGAGATGATACAGTAGAAAAGAACCGGTTCTGTGAGAATAGAACCTTTCTCCATTATCCGCACACTCATTCAACCCTTATCTTTAAATTCCAGTAAATTATTTTTCTCTCCATGTCTTAATAACAACAAAAACCCAACAACATAAAAATTCTTGTATACCTTGATCGATTTGAGAATTTTACTGGTTTGTATTTATCCTTATAAAACCAATAATAATTTCATAACTTGGTTGTATGTCACTGTTACATGTAGGGCAATTTGTTTTATGTGGGGATAAATTGTTACCAAGGGGTTGGGGGTGGGGAACATGAATCTTAGATAGTCTTCTCTCTTGGTTACTTTCTATTGATGTGATTCAAATACCAAGGCCGAGGTAGCTTATAAAAGACATTTTCTTTTTATGCCGATGTTTTCAAAGAGTGAGTTGATGGCCAACATTACCGGAGCACAGTAGCAGACAAGCACGACATTGGAGCAGTAGTTGAAAGCTCACATTTTGAGACACAACCGTGAGACGGGTCAATCAGAGCTAACTGGGAATGGCAAAAATCCTGTTCCCAGGGACACACCTCCTTCAATAAGGACACGCCCTCTCCAACAAAGACACACCCCCTGTGACAAATACTCCACCCCACCCCTGCCCGACCAATGGAAACTAAGCATTCAAATACATGCGTCTAAGGGAGCCATTATCATTCGAATTCCCACATTTTTCCTTTAAATCCACCATCTTGTTGTGCAAATGAACTTGTTTAGAATGCAAAGTAATCACGACAAAATTTAAAGTTTTTTTTTTTTCAAATAAGAAAAATCTGAATGCAGCTCTTGCCTTATGGTTTTGCTTTTACAATAAAATTGTAATTATTCAGCTTACTATAATCTCCTTTAGGCCATATTAAGTGATTAAAGATTGCAAATTATTTTGCTGAAGAGCACACTGATAATTTAACTCTTTTCAGCTGGATAATTTTTATAGCTACTGTGATAGGTTATCTCATCTTACTCAAATTTTAAAATTTCAAAAGGAATTTTTGTAAGTTCAGTAATTGAGTCTTCATACTGCAGTCAAACTATTACCAAGATGAAGATAAAATATACATTAAAGATCACCTTACAACAATAGTGGTTAGGACATGTTTGAATGAATTGCAAATTTAGTTTGTGTTCTGCTTCATATGGAATAAAATAACTAGTATTTAAAAAAAAAAAATTAGGAATAATAAAGACACATGACCAAAACATCTATTCACAGGCTTCTCTCTGTAAGGAATTCAGCTGTTCTCATCACTGCTGAGAATTTGTAATTATTTTATTAACCTGAAAGCAATTAATAAGTAAAATTTTCCCTCAGTGAAATTCAGTAATGGTGGAATTAGATGTGCAATAAGAGAAACTCACTAGCTCTGTTGAGACTGTCGGCTGATGTGAGCTTTGAGAATTACCTGTGTTTCCTAACACTCCACCTCCAGTAAACACAGATTAGCGAGGATGTGGCTGTATTTAATGAAAAGCACACTCGTGTTCTCACACACAATTGCACCTAAGCTATAGGCAGAGTAATCAAGTGTAGACTTCCCATTAAAAAATGAAAATGCCAACATTTCAATTAGAAGTTTGGAAGACTATCACCCAACATTTATTAACAGAACAAACCCTCAAAGATAAAGATAATTTCCTAAAAACCCTCATCTCTAGAAAGCACAATGTTACAGTACTTGCTAGGCTCTCAGTGGCTAGTAACATTGATACTTGCTAGGCTCTCAGTGCCTAGTAAGTTTGTCATTTCCCTTTTTAAACTTTTAATTTGGTTTTATTCTTATGTTATGAGTATGGGTGTTTTGCTGCGTGTATGTATGCTCCCTTAATGTCTGAGCCCCTAGAGCTGGAATTACACAGTTTGGGACCACCATGTGGGAGGTGGGAATTGAACCTGGAAGAGAAGCAAGGGTCTTTAATGGTTCAGTGGAGCTGTCTCTCCAGCCCTGGATCCATGTTAGAGCTCTGTTTGTATGTCTTCATCAGCACATAGCCGGTAGCCTTAGGAGGCAGTTCCTTCAATTTCAGGGTCTCCTTTTGGTTTTACCCTTGCATGCAGGACTGTGGGTCTTTCTGCATCTTCTGACTATATGTTCTATACTAGATCTCTTCAACCAACTGGGAAAAAAAAAAGATGCACAAAATGATACTGATGAGCAGGGCAATGGGGGAGCACGCCTTTAATCCCAGCACTTGGGAGGCAGAGGCAGGAGGATTTCTGAGTTCAAGGCCAGCCTGGTCTACAGAGTGAGTTCCAGGACAGCCAGGACTACACAGAGAAACCCTATCTCAAAAAACCAAAAAAAAAAAAAAAAAAAGATACTGATTGATGATAAAGACAACTATCTTGGTAATAATTTGGTGGCAGTTAGGAAAGTCAATTATTAACTTAAGAAATCCTTTTTAGAAAGTTTAAGATGTATTTAACAGAGATGAGATCACACTCCCTGCCCCCGGGTTCTTGCCTTGAGTTCCTACTCTGACTTCCCTTTATGACACATTCTTGCCCTTTTCCCCTAAATTGCTTTTGGTCATCGTGTTTTATCACAGTACTAGAAACCCTAACTAAGACATGTGCATATGTGAGAGCTAGACCTCCAATTCTTAAAACCCACATAAAAAGCTGCACATGGTTGCTAAGGCTTGTAACCCCAGCACCCCTAGAAGGCAAGCAGATCCCAAGAGTTCACTGGCTAGCCAAAATGGAAAGTTTCTACTTAACTGAGAGACCCTGACACAAGGCAATAAGGGAGAAAATCATAGAGAAAGACCAGATGTCTTTCTCTGGTCTCCATCTTCACTTGCGTGAGCATGCTCTCTCTCACACTGACATGCGTGCACTAGAGAAAGAGAGAGATGGAGGGAGGGAGAGAGGGAAGAAGAGACAGATAGGGAACACAGTTACTAATGTTTTATCCATTAGGGAACAGTTAAGATTAGTCTGGGTTGAAGAGATGGCTCAGAAGTTGAAAGCAGTGGCTGCTCTTCCAGAGGTCTTGAGTTCTATTCCCAGCAACCACATGGTGGCTCACAACCATCTATATTGAGATATGGTGCCCTCTTCAGGTATGCAAGCATATATGCAGGCAGAACAGTGTACATAATAACTAAATAAATCTTTAAAAAATTGTTAAAGATTACCCCATATGAAAAAGTGATAAGCTAATCTTACTTGCCCAACATTCTTTCTGTCTCCTCCTACCTAGAAAATTCTATTCATTACCGTGGGAATTTTATTCTATATGGATGAGAAGCAGTGAACTCTGCCTGTCCCCTTGCTCACTGAACTAAACTTGCCAAGCCCAAGGTAAGTCAATAAAGACCTTCTTTATAAAGGCTAAATAACCCTCTAGCTACCAAATAATCTTACTTGCACCAAATAGCCATCAATAGTGGGAACAAACTCTAAAATGATGTATTGTGTGCCCAGTACAATCTCATTTGATTTTGACTTAATTAGCCTAAAAGACAAGTATGATTCTGCTTCCATTTTACAGATAAGGATATAGAAGCACAAACTGGCTAAAGGATTGTTCATCAGGATGAGGACCAGTGGCAACATAGCTGTAGGCACTATGTTCTTTAATACTATAGGTACTCTACAGTTCAAGTGTCTTCAAAATACAGTACAGCCAGTTCTAAACATGGTTCACAAGTGATCTACTGGGCCCAGGACAGGACAGGAACATTTTATTTTTTTCTCTAAACCAATTCTAAAATGTAACAGATGCCAATATCAAAGAAAATTTACGATATGTTTCTTACAGAGATCAGGTTTAAAAGGCTTTCTCCTGTATTTAAAGAAGTTATTTGGAGATCAAGGAACAGCTCAAAACTGAAGAATGATTTTCCTAGAGGACACGGATGTAAAGAGTGGTCTGAGCTCTTAACAATATTAAACCAGTTTTCATAAGAAAAATATGAATCGTGATCAAAACTTTAGAGTCATAAACTTATCTAGCAACATTCACAAACGTCTTCCATGAGATAAAACTGGCAAGTTGGATCATAACACTTAGATATTGAGATTTGTTAAATATAAGAATTACCAAACAAAACGCTGTGACTTTCGGGCTTATCCACTACGAGAAAGAAAAGATTTACAAAGGACAAATATTATGTTATTTTTGGTGAATGAATAATTTGTGAGGGAAGTGGATCAGATGTTACATATTGAGACTTAGGAAAAATATCTCATTTTAATAAAAATAAGACAAACTTAGTTACAAATATCATATATTTGAATATAGTCTAAAATGGAGAAATTGTAGATAAAATATTAGCACACAATTGCAGGAGCTAACTCTCCTATGTGTCTAATGTGTGTATTTAACAAAATATTTTGAATTCAACTAAAATAAAATATCTAAATAGACATCAGAGGATAAAAGACATGTGACAACCCACCATTGAATACAACATTATGAAAAAGATAGACCTACGAATCTTACATTGATCTCATCTTCAATATATACAAACAAGTGTGTGTGTGTGTGTGTGTGTGTGTGTGTGTTGTGTAGTGGGGAACATCCAGACACTTCCCCCACACAATACAACACTCCAGAAATGCTTATGAAAGAAGAATTCTTGGGGAATACTTGCCAAGTCTCATCTATTTACAAATATTTGTTTTGAGAACTGTCCACTTTAAATTTTATATCCTGGTTTATTTTATTTCCTGATATTTGTCCTTCCTTTAGTGGGAGTAAAGGTTGTGAATCAGCAAGTTAATCTAAGCAATTAGTATGTTTTCTGAGATCTGAGCTAATCTGCATATAAATTTAGGTGAAATTATAATTATGCAAATGTGAAGCAAGGAAAAAATTGTCATGCATATGAATCCAAAACAATGCATAAATCGTTTCTGAATTACTTTGTATTCCATGACATCGCACCTCTTAATTGGCGTAGAGTAGAAGTTGACTGTACTTGACTGTGAAATATATTTAAATATTATTAACTCCTACCCATTAAAGCAGAATTGGCAGCAACTCCTGTGTGGGGTGTGGGACTGTCCTTGACCTTGGTACAGAACAGAAGAGATTCAATAAGGATCCACAGTGTTGACAGGTGAGAAAAAATGCCACACAGCCTAGGATGGCATGTGCTTAAATACCAGATAAAGATGTAACGTTGGAAAGCAAAATGTCCTCTTCCATGTGTAGAGCTCAATAAACTAAATGATTCTAAGGTAGAAAAGCCAGCGAGATAATTCTGACAATTTTTTTAAAAGCATTGAATACAGAGTTATTTCATCAAGAAAATTAAATCAGGAAAAGGGTCTGTCTTTTCACAGACTACTATTAAAATGTTCATGCAAATATCTGAACTGATATGATAGTAAGCCTGAAAACCAATGAACAGCGACAAAACGATCTTGTGGGATCCAATCTCTACTCCGGTGAACTCACAATGATAGGACTGATTCAGGAAATCATAGCTGGCCATCAAAGCCTGAGGGCTCATTTCAAATGACTTGCCCTTCACCTGTGAAGAGTTCTCCCCTGGCTAGAGGACATGTGCTGAGGGACTGCTTTCTGGACACTCAGCCCTGGGAGCTGAGCCAGGTGACTGAAATCAGCTGGTCCTCCCAGTTCTGACTGGCAAATGGACAGACAGTGGTGTTTCTAAAGAAGGGGGTTGTCTAATGGTTGCCAGACTGAGGCATCCTCAGGAATGAGCAAAGGAAAAAATAATCATCATGGATCCATTAAAAAAAAAAAAGTTGTAGCACAGGGAAAGAAAATGATTCTCAAACAACTACAGTGGGGTGAGGTGGGAGTGGGAAATTATTTTTTTGAAAAAAATATAAGGCGATTTCAGAACACATCCTGTGTATTCCACACATTTGATGTTTTAAATGATATCTGTAAAAGGATCAAATTTCTAAAATAAGAATAGGTTGAAACAAGTAGCTAGAACAATACAAAAGCAGATTAAAACCAAAATAAAAAGTTAATTAAAATAACGACCAAGGCAAAAAAAAATCATGTTGTGGGGGGAAAAAGCACAAAGGTGTTGTTGAAAGGTAAACTGGTAATGCAGAGAAAAAACTTAATTTAGAACAGAAAAGAGGTTATAAGGGATGAAAAGTAAGACGACAAAAAGGTGCGGCTCGTAGGCTCACTGCCCTGGTCCCCATTGTTGCTGGGACAACAGGCCCGTGGGAATGAACAGGAGGAGAAAGACAGACACAGAAACGGGGCAACAAGTCACACACAAAATGAAATAATGACAATAAGACTCAGACAAGCTGGACACATACTGGGTGGATATTTTGTGGTTTCTTTGTTTTTTGTTTTTTGCTTTTTGGGTTTTTTGTTTGTTTTTGTTTTTGATTTTTTTGGCTTTTGGTTTTGTTCTGTTCATTTGTTTGGTTTGGCTTTTTTGTGGGTGTTTGGGTTTTCTTTGTTGTTGTTGTTGTTGTTGGTTTTTTTTTTCCATTACAATGATAAAGAATAATGCAAAAACCAGACAGGGCAAAACCAACTTTTCATCAAAAGAAGTAAGAGCAGGATTTTGACAAAGTTTGACACAGTCGTGATGCTCACAGTCGTGATGCTCACAGTCATGATGCTGTTGTGAGTTTTTACAGAACCCTAACACATGACATCACAGACCCATCCGTGAAGAAATAAAAACCTGTTCAATAATGAATACAAGAGGACACAAGGAGCCGGGCACTGGTGGCGCACGCCTTTAATCCCAGCACTCGGGAGGCAGAGGCAGGCGGATTTCTGAGTTCAAGGCCAGCATGGTCTACAGAGTGAGTTCCAGGACAGCCAGGGCTACACAGAGAAACCCTGTCTCAAAAACCAACCAACCAAACAAACAAAAAAAAGGGCACAAGGACCACTGTGAGTCTTCTTCCTGAAGCAAGCTATGAATGCTATAAAGATGCAGTAACTTAAAATCATTGTCACTGCGTGGGGAAAAGATTGAGGCTGGTGAACCTAAGTAATTTTTGTAACTGAGCAAATAAAATGTAGAAAGTTAATCTTAAGTGACTCCTGCTATAGCTGGGATCACTCTCCTGGGAGGTGGTGGAACCTTCAGGAATTGGGGCCTAGATGAGACTTAAGTCACTGACATCATGGCTTTAAGAGAGTCTAAGAATCCAAGCCTCATTTTTGTCTTTTCTTCCCTGGCCATGGAATGAGCAATTTGCGCAAATGCTCCCCAGCAGTGCCAAATGCCAGGTCCATTGGAGGTCCAAAGCAGCGGGTGCTCCTCATCTCATGTAAAACTGAGCCAAAATAAGCTTTTTCTCTTTGTAACTTAGTTATCTCGGGCACTTTGTTACAGCGATGGAAACACGATTGTATTTATTTTAAGAAAATTACTATATAAGCATATGCACAGTGCATATATGCATAGAAGGGTAGTCCCTTCATGAAAGATTATATAAACATAAATACAGGGATTTCTTTGTTTTTGAGACTGGATCTCCTCTATCCCATAGTGACCTTGAGTATTCTTGGTATGGAAGGATGACCTTGAACTTCTGATCCTCCTTCCTCCACTTTCCCAAGGGCTAGAATTACAGGTGTGTGACATCGCTCACCGCTATGAATGTAGTATTGGAGAGAAAATCCAGAGTCCGATACATACTAGGAAAATGCCTACTGAGCTACATCCCCAACCCTCAGTATGGTTTACGAGTTAGCAATTAATGCTGAAGCAATGCCTTCTCATGCTTCCTAAGGTGCTTGGCACAGTGCTGAAGATCAGCCCTGTTGGATGGCCTCTCAACTCCCCTCAATGAGCTTGAGCCAGATTCATGCAGCAGGAAACAGCAGAGGCTACTGAGCCAGGGGAAACAGCAGGGGCTACAGAGCTGGAGCCAGAGCCAGAGCCTGAGCCTGAGAGAGGTTTCTGTCTGTCTGTTTGCCCCCCCTTTTACTCCACCCCACCTGCTCTACCCAAGAGCTGGCACTAAGTATATTCAAAAACCAACTAAAACAACAAAACAAAAACACACGAATGCTTAATAGGTGTAAGGAACCCTGAAGTTGGCCCAAGACCAGGTCCTTAGCACAAAAGAGACTTGTTTACCCCAGAAGGACAAAGGGCAGGGATAAAGGACTAAGGCAGGAGACAGAGGACAGGGCGAAAGGGAAGGGGACAAGGGGAGAGGCCAGGGGTATTTGACCTGGAGGGACAGAGGATTGGCTCTGGATAGAGAGAACAGACAAAGCAGTTACAAAGGAAGAACCCCATATTAGAATGAGTTGGTTAATTTTGAAGGGGCATGTTAATTAGGTGAGCCAAAGGGGGGGGGCATTTGATTGCTGGACTTCAATACTTTGATAGTTAGAGCAGTTAGTCTCAGGAGGAGCAAGTGTCTAAATAAGGGAATGGATCTTGGGGGTCTAGCTTTAGGAATGTAATCTAATGGTTTTAGCCAGGCAGAGGGAATGGGGGAGAAGGGCAAGACTTGCCAGAGCCATGTTTGCCATACTGAGGCTGGCTAGAGTTTCTTCCATAGGAAGGGATCTTATTCCATCCAGTTATAGAGTATCCTACTATGACAAAATCACTGGCAGAAAAGTCATTGGAAAGTTCAGAGGTGCTTACTTTTTTAAAAAAGCTACTTGTGATGATACTGTGTTCTCTACATGACTCTGCACATGACAGGATCAACGCTGGGGTCCTCAATCCCAACACACATAAATTAAGAAACTCAGAGAAGAGGGAGCTAGGGAGAAGAAAGGACTGAGATCAGATACATTACTCTTCATAAAGTTAAGTCAAAGGAGTGTTTAATGTTCTTGAGGGAACGGGCACAGCCCTTTCTCTTTGACATTCTGAGTGTGATCCCACATACCCAGTAACACCAGTAAATTAAGCAGCTGGGGTATAGGTAATGGGCAGAAGAAGGAACCATAAGAAGAGAACAGGAAGGCCAATTCCATGTCCTTATTCTTTTCTGTATGTGGGCATTCATGTATGTGTGCATGGGTGTATGCATGTTTTAAGTATGTGAGGGTATTCACATGCATGTGTGCATATGCCTTTAGGGGCCGAAAATACATGTTGGATTTCTTTTTTTCTTTTTCTTTTCTTTTTTTTTTTTTTTTGAGGCAGGGTTTCTCTGTGTAGCCCTGGCTGTCCTGGAACTCACTCTGTAGACCAAGCTAGCTTCAAACTCAGAAATCCACCTGCCTCTGCCTCCCAAGTGCTGGGATTAAAGGCGTGCACCACCACTGCCCGGCTCATGTTGGATTTCTTCCTTGATCCTTCTCTATCTTATTTATTGATGCAGAGTCCCTGGCTGAATGCAGTGCTGTCTGATTTGGCTAATTAGCTAGCTTGCCCTCAAGGATGCCCTGCCTCTGCTTCCCACATACAAGAATTACAAGCACCACCAGCACACCTGCCTGGCTTTTATGTGAATGCTGGGATCTGAGCTCCAGTCCTCACGCTGACAGGCCAAGTGCTTTATCCCACAAGCCATCTCCCCAGCCCATAATATACTATGCTTATGTCTAGCTCCAGGGATATCTTCTCCTCTGTGTCATCATATATGTACCTTTGTGGTTCAGGACCGTGTACTGGAGGCTCTGGGTGCAGCAAGTTTCCAATGCACTCCAGAGCTCCGATGTGCTTATCAAAAGAAGGAGATTTACTAAGATAGCATAAACCAGTCCTGCCTCAGTAGGAGAGACAGACAGCAAATGGCGACAAGGACACTGTGTTTTCAGAGCTGCATCTGTTTGCAATTCCTCTGTGAGGGCTTCATTAGCATTTACTACAGCGGGAGACAGTCAAGCGCTGCAACTCTGCTGACAATTTCCTTAGACCGGGAACAAGTTGCCAGAATTTTCTCTGGTCAGTTTCAACAAATGTTCATAAACACTCTCAAAGAGGCCAACAGTAGGCAGATTTCAAATATCGGGGGTGGAGACGAATCACATAGTGCATCGTGAAAACAAGAAAGCTAATTAACTGAAGATGAGTTGCCGTTCTTCATGCAAATCATAGATATTGTGAACGTTGAAAAGGAATCAAATAATTTGTTATTTGGCCCATATCCCCAATTTTTTAAAAAATGAGAAATCTGAGAATTAAAAAAAAAAATTAAAAAAGATTTACCCAAGTCCCACAGTCATTTCTGGTTTAGGCAGAGCCCAGGGTTCTTGGCTATAAGAGTTGTCTACTGACACCTGATTTCCTAAGACAATGAGGTCAAGCTATAACCAGAGTAGTTAGGCTTTATTTGCTAGTAGATAACCAGGCATTGTGGTGCATGCATACAATCCCAGAACTTGGGATATTGAGGTGAGAGGATGGTTCATGGCTAACCTGGCCTACATAACAAGTTCCAGACAAGCATGGTCCATGTAGCAATTGTCTATCTCAAAACAATTAGTAAATAAAATGTCAACTAGTTGGTGAAGTGTAAAGATAGAGACATCTCCCATTGAGGTCTTCTCTTTCTATGGTTTCTTGAAATAAGAGATTTTGGAACAGTGGGCTTTCTTCCATAGCCTCAGTGGGCTGCAGATGGTGCTGGCCCCTCCTGGCTAAGTTCTTCTTTGACCAGACTCACTAGCCTGACCCCTGTGATATGAGTCATGTGGTCTCTACCTTGCAGCTTGCCCAGTACAAGATTTGTTTTAGAAAAACAAATGTAAAACGTGTAGAACCATGCTACGTCCCTAACATGGTAACTCTCTATCATGCCACAAACATGAGAAATGGGAGCTCAGATCTCAGGCAATCTGACAGCATTCCTTGTATATTTTTAGTATAACTGAATTGTAATAAATCCTCAGTGTGTTAATAACAAGCCAATCAACTGAAGAGTTTTGCTGACTGATTGGAATCTAACTGCTTCCTTTCAAATCAATGTAATGATTTACTAAATTCAATTACTATATCTTTTTATTTAATGAGCTGACATGTATGAATACAAGCCATTAATGCTCACTTAGCACACAGAACATGAGTTTCTATTACCCCTGGCAATCCACTTTCTACTTCCCAAACCTATCTCATTACAATCATGTTCCTTTTTTGTGGGCGATCACTTTTATTTTATTTTATTTACAAATTCAAAACCAAAGATTGCCCATCTTTAGCTGCTGTGGAAAATTATTTCTTGCTCCATAGGCTGCCCACATGCTGTCAGAAAATCAACACACTCCCCAGCCTTGGATTCTGTTCCCATGGACCCACAAGCACACCACTCATAGATAGAGTCATTAGATTGGTACCCAACTTTCAATCTAAAACAGAAAAACATGATTAAGTTAACAAATTGGGAACTAGGAATCATAACTTCACAAAAATTTTAGAACAAGTGACTTTATTATATTTTTAAGCTTGAGTGCCCACTGACCTCACTGATGTATTTACAGTATTTCAGCTACTAAGACACCTTAGCATTCATCCTAAGGACCAAAGTATAAAACTTCCTCATGGGCCAATTATTTGCCAGATATTGTGCTAGAATTGGGAAATTCATACAAAATACCACTGGTTCTATTAATCAAACTACAAGTTTCTCAAAAGTTTCCATTTGATTCTTCAAATAGTTATGCGTATGTACATTCATTTAAAACCTTAAAAAAAAATAGCTGATAAGTGCTGTGATGGTTTTTACTGCTTGTCAACTGACAGCATCTGGAATCACTTCAGAAATGAGCCTGTGGGCACACCTGTCAGGGAGTTTCCAGATCAGACGAATTATCTCAATAAGGATAGGAAGACCCATTTTAACAGTGAGCTTTTTATTCAACAGGCTGAACCTGAGAGCTTTCCTTGCTCTTTGCTTCCCAACTACTGACAAATGTGACCAGCTTTCTCAAACTGCCAGCAGGACTTCCACTCTGTGAGAGAATGTACCTTAGAACTGTTAGGCATTTTGTCATAGTAGTGACACAAAAAACTAAAAACTGTGTCATATACCCGGTTAGTCCCCAGATATACAACGTGCACAAGGCAGGCAGGTTCCTAGCAGACCTGTCGCAAGTATGTTCTAATTCCTATTGGCTCATCACTGTCACCTCTCCACAGCCACCTCACACCATCCCTGCCGTGGCAACACTAACACTGATCTAGACAGTCCTCTGAACACCCTAACCCCTGTTAGTCCTAGGAGACGTACATATGCCAATCCTTCAGGAAGTTGATTGTTGACCTATCGTTTTCTTGAAGCAAGTAAGATCTGACAGCTTACCCAACTTAGGGGTTACTCAAATTTTGACTCTCTGACATCCTTTAAAGCCATCCTATGAATTTTGAAAATTTCTTTCTCAAAAAATATAGAATACAGTTCTCTCTTGAGAGTCTGGGCAGCATCAGCAAGATGTCTCTGGTCAGCCACAAGTTCATAAGAATGAACAACAGTTCTCTACAATATGCTATGCTGCTAACCAAGGATGCTTGGTGGACTGGGTAAATTCATGTTCAGCTTATGTTGAATATTTTCCATCTTCCTTGAGTCTCTTGAGACACAGCTCTATTGTCCAGTAAGGATAGGTCTGGATGTAGCCTAACAGTACACTAGCCATCTCTAGATTGTTCCTCTGTTTACAAGAAATTACCTGGTGCCTCTCCTTTATCCCCATACTTCTAGCTAATCTATAGTGCGAGAAATAGATTTTTATTTCTCCCAACACAAAACAAGTAGGACCCAACATTCTATATGGATCATATGTAAAAATGGATCTGAATACCATATTTTACAACTGACAGATGCTATGGGAGAAAATGTAAGGTATGACCACTGAACCTTAGTAGAAATACAGAGCTTTCTATGGAAAGAGCTTTCTAACTCCACAGAAAGATTAAATCTCTTATATAATTATTGTACCTGTTATATAATTAACTCTGTTCCATTCCTGCTCAATCTTAAAATATGAGAGATAAAATATGATGTTTCCTTCACATTGCTTCCCCCAGCCATCCACAGAATGTTAATGAAAAAAAAAAAAAATACCCGAATGCTTATACCTTAGTAAAAATCCCACAGCCATTTGAGTAGAAACAAAAAAGCGAATGCTTTCATTTAACAGTTAATCAGAATAAATTAAGCATCCCAACATGCCTTACAAGGTACAGGACCAGCTCTCAGCAGCCTAACAAATCATGATTATCTGAAATTCATGGGACTATCAGAATTCTGCAGCTTCTTCCCCTCAATTGAAGTAGGATTTAAAGAGTCTATATTAAGAAGCATGTCCTACTCATGTTTTATCCCATCCTCAATAACTGTTGAATTTAATTAAATGTCAGAAATGCATCTTTAGTTTATTGAGATTTAGTTCGAAGACTGATCCTGTGGAGCTAAGCAAAAAGTAAAGGTATTTTATTCTGAAAATCCTATAAAGCATACTCTCCGCATATGGAACTCCCTGTCTGTGTAGTTAAAAGTGAAGCAGATTCTTGTGTTAATGATGTTAGGTATATAGCAGTTTCCCAAAGAAGAGGGGGGGCAAGGTAGGAAAGTCCAGTTCCTGGATTCCACCCGCACCATATCAGCCAATACCCCACCCCCAGATGTTCCTAGTTGGATGTATGTGAACGTCATTGGAGGTGATGAAAGGGCGCTGGTCTAAACCCAGTTCTGATATGCATTATAGCACTAGGTAACTGAACGACCTTGAGGTATTAACAGATGCGAGCCATCCTTTATTCATTCTAAGGTTTACGAAAGATCAACTATCACCTGCCTGGGTTTCAATGTCTGCATCTATAAAATGAAGTCATTAGAATGAATGGTTAGGAACGCACTCAGCCTCTAATTTCACACTGTAACCCACAGGGTGATTGTTCCACCTGCATTTGTCATCTGTCACCTTATAGAAAATAATGAGTGTCCTTTAAACTTCCCACTGAATCAACTTCAACAAATCTATATTGAAAAGCACATGTGATCATGCATTGCAAAAGAGCCTAGCTTCAGGAACATTATGCAAACCTGATTCTTGCTTCTTGTAGCTCAAATTCTCTTTGTGTGTGTGTGTGTGTGTGTGTGTGTGTGTGTGTGTGTGTTAGTTCCTACAGGATGGAGCAGGAAAACTGAATTTGGTTAACCCTGTTTGGTCTTAATTTTCTCAACTAAAAAGCTATGCATGAAATTTTACTTTGTCAGGTAGGGGTATGGAGAAAGCTTCATCTTGAAGCTAATGATTAATAACTGAGTTGTGAAGGACTTCACTATTGAATCCAGAAGAAAAGATTCTACAGGTCAGTTGCCTAGGTCTAAGCACATGGTTGCCATTCCCACTATAAACATAAACCCCCAGGCAGTAAGTGCATCGTATGTGGGTTGGGATGTAGCACATGAATATGTGTGTGTGTGTGTGTGTGTGTGTGTGTGTGTGTGTGCGCGCGCGCATATGTGCCATATAAACATGCATGTGGAAGCCATAGGAGAATATCAAGTGTTTTGTCTCAATTACTCTTTATCTTATTGAGACAGGATCTCTTACTGTACCCACAGCTCACCAATTCAGCAAGGCTAGCTGGCAAATGAGCACCAGGGGGTCTCTTGTCTCTGCATCCTTAGAAATAGGATTATAGAGATGTGCCATTATGTCCAGTTTTTTACTCAGGACCTCATGGTTTCATGGTAAAGACTTTACTCACTGAATCATCTCTCCACCCCTGAAGCCTCTGGCTTGGTCATTCAAAAATGTACCTGTTACATGTCTTTGGGCTCTCAGATAGTGATCTAGGCTCTAGAAGTATAGGAGTGTCCAGTTGTTAAATAAAACTAAAAAATTATGTAAAGTACTGCAGAAATAATATCCCCTTGATTGGATTAAATGGAATAAAGTAAAGAAAAACGTACTGTAGATGTAGTGGTTTGAATAGAAATGGACCCCATAGATTCATGTGTTTGCATGCTTGGCCCATAGGAAGGGGCACTATTAGGAGGTGTGGCCTTGTTGGAGTAGGTGTGGCCTTATTGGAGGAAGTTTGTCACTGAGGGGTGGGCTTTGAGGTCTCAAGCTATGCCGAGTGTGGCACACAGTCTCCTGCTGCCTGGGGACCAAGATGTAGAATTCTCAGTTCCTTCTCCAGCACCAGGTCTGATGCATACTGCTGTGTTTCTCTCCATGAGGATAATGGACTAAACCTCTGAGATTGTAAACCAGACCCAGTTAAATGTTTTCCTTTGTAAGAGTTGCCACGGTCAAGGAGTCTCTTCACATCAATAGAAACCCTAAGACTATAGGGTAGTTCGAGGGGGCAGGTATTAGTTTGATTAAGGAAATGATGTTTGGGCAGTGTTGGGCAGGGTAGATGAGGAGTATGAAGAGGTATAACTAAAGACCTCATGAATCCAGTCCCAATGTATGGAGCTCTAGTCATGGGCACTGATGGTATCTGGGAGATGGGGTCACCTTTCTTCAGGATATGAGACCTGGGATACTACTGATGCTCCTCTAAACAGCTCCACACTATGCACATATATACAGCACTAAGTGGAGAGAGAGAGAGAGAGAGAGAGAGAGAGAGAGAGGTTGGAAGGGAAGGAGGTGAGGAGAGGAACTAGAAGGAAGGAAATGATGACAGATTAGATCCAAACTCCAAATATATTAAAGACATATACTTAATACTTTTTTACAAATTTAAAGCAAAATGCATTTGGCATGACAAGAAGCATTCTGCCACAAAAGGACTAGAGGGGACTGGACACAAGCTGAAGTACAGAGTAAGCAGCAAGACCTCATGAAGATATTGCCCTCATGAACTCAGGCTCTGTAGAAACAGATGAGGTCAGTACAGGATACTCTTTACATTTGCAAGCTGGGTCCAGTCATCTCTTTCTTACTCACACACCACAGAACCTTCTGTGCTACTTAGGTTTTGTCACCTTAATATAAGCTAGAGTCATGTGGGATCAGAGAACCTCAACTGAGCAACTGCTTCCATTGGGATTGGCAGGGGGGATGGCCTAGTTCACTGAGAGTGGTGCCACCCCTAGCAAGTAGTCCTGAATTATATAACTAAGCAAGCTGAACAAGCCATGGGAAGCAAGCCAGTACTAAGCATTCCTCCATAGTCTCTGTTTCAGTTCCTGATTCCGCCAGATTTCTTCCTTGGCTTCCCTAGATGATGAGCTATAACCTGTCAGCCAAATAAACCCTTTCCTCCTCAAGTTGCTTTTGGTCATGGTGTTTATCACAGTATTAGAGCCTAACCAGAACCCTCTCTTTTTAGGCAACTGAGCACAGCTGGATTTTCAGGTTTCATCAGAGCACCAGCAGCTTGGCCCAAGCATCTTTGAGTTTTGAAGTCCCTGAGAAGATTCTGGTGTACAATCAAAAGTAATCTAAGCAAAAGTTTAGAACTTATGATGTAAACTAAACACTGAATTTATGACTCATGAAGTGCCCAATACATATGCTGGTGAAAGCTTAGGTACAGAAATTATTCCCAAATATCTAATCTTTTTTCTCTTAAACAGCAATATCTTTTTCTTACAGACTTGTGAATCTGTGAAACACTTCCCATATTATGATAGTCCAATTAATTCCAACTAACATTTGCAGTTTGTATTTGAAGTCTGGAAATGTGATAAATATTCCAAGAGCCACGTGAAAGGTAAGATCTATGCTATACTCAAACCCAGTTTGTGATGGATATTCCCTGTTGTCAATTTGACTATATCTGAAATGAACTGTAATCCAGAAATAGAGGATCCAGATCTTTAAGCTAGAAGACACAAGCTTTTGATCCAGATCTTGATGTGGGATGACACAGGCTTGTGATAGGGATCTTGAGGCACAGTGGCCATGAAAAGCTTAGGCCTAGGCAAGATGGTACAACTTTAATATCGGAAGATAGAGGCAAGCAGATCTATGAAATCAAGGCCAGCCTAGGGAAGAGAAAGTTCCAAGTAAAGAACAGCTTAGAACTAGGCATGGTGATATACGGACCGTGGTTAATCTGGGCCATACTCTCTACTGGAGATCTACCTACGAGCAATGGAAGAAGGAAGGGTTTGTTCTTTGCCTGCTTGCACTTGCTTGCTATCACATCTGTTGGAACCCACTTCTTCAGGATTCCAGCTTATACAGAAGACCAGTGAATCACCTAGCCTCGTGGGACTGAGCAACTTCTAGATTCTTGGACTTCCCAAAACTGTAAGTCATTCTAATAATTTCCTTTAATATGTAGAGACACTCCATAAGATTTCTTTAGACAACTCTAGATATAGTCTCTAATGTGACTCTAGAGAACCCTGACTAATACACGGTTATAACCAGAACCTCAAATATCTGCTTTTTATCTAGTGATATTATTGATATTATCTCATCCTGCTGTACCTTATGATGCCACTTCCTTTGTGCAGAACAGAAGCTATTGCTGTATTAAACCAAGCAGATTACATAAGTGTGCTTAGAAAAGAGTGGCAATGTTGACTAATGAGGATGGTTGCAGACCACCAGAAAATGCTATACATTTCTTTCTTTTTATTTTTTTAGGTATTTTATTCCTTTATTTTCTTTTTTAGTCATAGGTATTTTTAAGTATACAGCTCAATAGTGTTAAATTATCCTCTCACTGTTGGGCAATCAGTCTCTGGAACAACTTCTTTCTACAAATCTGTAATTCACTTTTTTTATTTTTTATTTTATTTTTTTAATTTTAATTTTTATTTTTCCTACTTTATTTACATTTCAAATGTTTCCCCCTTTCCAGATATCTCCTTTAGAACTTCCCCATTTCCTCCTCTTTCCCCCTGCCCCTATGGGGGTATTCTCCCACCCACCCATCCACCCACTCTCGTCTTCCCTCCTTGGCATTCTCCTCTACTGGTGGATCTAACACTCTCCTCCCCTGATGGCTAACAAGACCCTCCTCTATTTACACATTTCTTCGTAGCTAAAGCCAAATGAAAATTGGGAGATAAATATGATGTCCTTCAACTGTCCAATAGTACTGGCTTTCCTCCTCAGGAACCTTCCTTAAAAGGTAACCTTGACACAACAGTTTATATTCTTTACTGCTTCATTTTCTGAGGGCATTTTAACAGGAGCATGTGTAGTGCCCTGTTGCTAAAATTTCTTCCCAGAGAGACACGAAAGCATTGTCTACCCCTTCTTCTAAAGTCTCAATTAAAAAAAAAAAAAAAGGTATGAAGCCAAAGTTCACTCTGGAGAACCAAAACCTTATTGGCCTTCCTTACAGAGCATAAAGGAGGGGTTACTTGTAAGGGTATGGGTGTTTCTCCTCCAACAGCCTTCACCTGAAAAGCCTTTACTCAGCTGGATGTGGGATTCCTTAAAACCACACAGATGGAACCCCCTCCTTTTATCTCCCCAGTTAGTATGTTCTAGTCTCTCTCTGATGCCACGTGCAGTTAAGACTCTGTTGCATACAGTACACTGTATGGAGTAGCTGGATACTCAGATAAAGGGTCTTGTAACCCTCTCTGCCATGAGGCAGCCAACAAGCCCAGATAAGATGATCTTTTGCAATAAGGTCCAATGAAACACTCCAAGATGGCAGTTGCTTGGCTTGGCTTATAGTCACTTACAACATACCCACAAGTTTCCTCAAGGAAAAGCTGTTGACATAGGAACAGATCAGTGCCTTGGGTATCATATGGAAACCTTCCACATGAGATTGCTTTCTGTGTTAAATCTCTCTTTTCCTCACTGCCAATAGCCTCTGTGTCAGTTTGAGAGGGCCTGAACAAAGGAGAATGTCACCAGTGTAGTACATGCCACCCATCTTGCTTAATCACACTGGAAGCACATATAGCCATAGAGTATGGTGGTTCTTGCTTATAATCCCATATATAATTGAGGATACTGATGCAGGAGGATTGTCATGAGTTCAAGACCAGCTTGGTCTGCACAGTGAGTTCTAGACTAGCTTGAGAATACAGTGTGAGAATCAGTCTCAAAAAAACAAGTTATATTATATTCTAATTCTCAATTCATAGGCACAAGAAATAAGTGTAGAAACACTAACTGGTCATTCTAATGTTCAAGAACTCAAATATGACAGAGTAGAATGAGAATCCAGGTCTGATTGGCTCCAGAAACCTCCTTTACTCACTAAATCTTCTCCAGAATCTCCCACCATGCACTTTGCTGCATGTCTGCTTGACCTGAAACTACAAACAGCTACTAGCTCTGGAGATAAACCAAAGTTATGGGTAGATTCCCTCCCCAGAAGGGACAGTCGGGGATGCCCCACTATGAAGCCATAATTCTGTGTCACATCCCACAGAATTATAGGTTCTCAGATATTTAGCGTTATTTGGTTCGATCAAATCAGCCTAGTTCCTCCTACAGCCAGTTGGGGATCTCACTGCCATATGCCTGCAGGATCCCAAAGAGCAATGAAGAGAGTCGGTCTGTGTATGAACTAGCAGCCCACTGGAAAATCAGCTGTCAGTGTGCACCTTCTGCATCTGACAATTAGTTAAGAGCACTGACAAATCAAAACATTCAGGGAAGTCACCAGTATTAAATCTCTAGACATTTTCAGGGAGAGAATTAACTAGTTTTCTACTATCCTCACTGGTAAATATCCCTTATTCTAGAAATATAGTTATGTTTGCTTTTTTAATTATAGGATTTTTCTGGACACTGAAAAATGGCATTTTTTAAATCACCATTGCCACAGTTACTATATTTGAAGTTTTTCTTTTTATCAAAATGAATCAAATACATTTGAAAACAAAGCAATGTATAGATACCTCTCCCTCTCTGACCACACCTCTCTCTGTGGCTGTTCAATCTGGAGTGAGCTCTAGAGAGAAACAAACCTTTCTAGAAAATACACATTCAAGAACACAAACAGAACTGAAAAGGGAAGAGCTGGTGTGCATTCATTTTATCCTCTTTAAAATGATGATGAGCTGGATGTGTGGTCCTCCAGGCACAAAAACAAGTCTGTTAGATGGGACACAGATCCGATTTTTTTTTTCTGGCATGCAGTAGTAGGGTCTTTATAGTGGTTGGTTACATTTTCATACTCACTTAAGTATCATTCAAATTGCTGACAAGATCTTTGCCTGTTACACAGCTGAATGTCCCTACAGGAACCAGGAGGGCTGCTAATACAATTCCTGCTCTGAGACAAAAGACCTGAGAAGCTAATGGGCTAGTACAAATCCAAGAATCCAGTGTCTGGAGATGAGCAAGAGAAGGGCACTCTTGCTGCAGAATAGAAGTGAATTCATCTTCCTTCTCCTTCTCTGTGCTCCTGAGACCTTCAACAGTTTGGATGGAGCTTGCCCACCTTTGGGTGAGCATGAGTCTTCCTTACTTGGCCCACTGATCAAGTTCTGATTTCTTCAGGAAGCATCCTCGTAAACAAACCTAGAAATAATGCCTTGTGAGCTAACTGGGCATTCCTCAACCCAGAAGAAAAGTTAACACCTAGAGTCAATCATATCAGTAACAGATATATGAGGGACGTTCCATTTTGGAAAGGTAAGGGAACAGTTAAGTGATTAATAGTCCATAAGAAGAAGAATGTCAATTGCACCTATCAGACTAGTTGTGTCTGCCCAGGGGTGGGGGTAGGTTTTGTTTTTATTCGCAGGGGATTACTTAAGAGTAGCTTTACATCATAGTAACTTCTGGTGTTTATTAGTGTCCCAGGGTTACTATAACAAAATGTTACACAGTGAGGAGAAAAAACAGAAATGTATTCTACCATCTCATAATTCTGAAGGCTAAATGTCTGAAATGAAGATGCCAACAAAACAGACTCTTTCACAGGATAGTGAGGATCTCTTTCAGGCCTTCCTCTCATTACTTGTTGGAAATTTTGGCATTCTCTTTCCTGAAGTTTCTTAATATGAATATCTGCCTTCTTCTTTGTGGATGTTCGCTCTGTGTGTACATGTGTCTTTCTGTGTTCAAACCTTTCCCTTTCTGTAAATATTTCTAGCTCATTGGATTGGACCCATGCTAACTGCCTCATCATAACTTTATTATTTTTGCAAAGCTCTTTACTGTAAATCAAAATACAGATATTAGAACCCCAGTGCTTTCCTTGGGGGAGGGCAAATAGCTAAATTGTAAGTGGAGCCGATGGCAAAACAATGGCTATAGTTGGCATACTTTAGGAAAGAAGATTGCTAATGCAGGGCTTTATCGTTCATTGAACCACACAGAAATGCAAGTGAGATTTTTTTTAAAAAAGTTCTTTAGTATCACATATGTGCCCAAATTGTGTTGTTATGTCAGAAAAACACATACCTTTTCCTAAAGTTCGAGCATACTTGGCTTCTCAATAGGTTTTTCATGGAGAAATAGGAAGCCACGGATTTCAAAATCCCAGGCAAACCAAACACCTATTAGTTTTCACAAGAGTACCCTTTGATGATTCATCTGACAAAGATTAACCAAGCACTTTGGGGCGACCTTACACCATGTTAGACCTTACACAGATATGGAAGAAATCTAAACTAAGTTGCATGGCACAGGATGTTCTGTCTTCCCATAAAGACATGAATTACAGTTCTTGTTTTATATGCCATAAAATTTGATGAAGCAAGGTCTCTTATAATTGGTTCTGACAATGTACTCTGAGACTATGCACGCTATTAAAGGAGTAGCATAAAGGTGACCTTAGCCTGTCACCAAGGGTGGCATCACAGGTTTTGGGTGGAATTAAGCATGTCATATATCATCTTTCACATGAGAGAAAATTAATGTTTTCATTCAAGTGCCTTCTGTGAATAACAACCCACTCTTCTGGATGAAGATGTGAGTCCTGGTAATGGGAAGAAGATTCTCTAATTCAGTTAATATCATACTGAATTCTACCCATGTTTGATGCCACAGGAAGATACGTTGCAAGAGACAGAGAATACAGCCTCCCCACATGCACAAGTATAGCAGAGCTATCCATGCGTGATGCCAGAGGGGACGGCAGCTTTGGGTGACAGGTGGCACGCCTCTCCGCCAAGGAGAAGGCGTTGCTCCTGGCAGTTTTTTAATCTGAGCCATGTGACCTAAGTAGTGGCATTTCACAGCTGAGAAGGCAGCTTGTGATATGCCTTTTGCTTCACGGAGAGGCGAGCCACATGTCCACAGAGGCTGCAGCTCAAGCTGCAAACCCTTGCAATGCAATCGCCCAGATCCATCTCTTGATCAAATATGTATGCTAGGCTAGAAATATAAACGGACAGCACACTTAATGACATTTTGCTAGGCAAGCAACGGAGGTACTTTCTTTGCAAAAGAGTTGTTTTCTATCACAAGAGGGGCAAGCAAAGGATCAGTCTCTGTTTACCAGACTTTGACAGAAAGTTGCAAAATGTTGACTTCATAGAAGGCAGATGCAAACTAAGAGTCTGAGCACTCTGACATCTGGGTCCACTTTTCAATCAGTTCTTCCACTGTTCCCTTCTAGTACCTCTCACCTCCGAAAAATTAAAGAGGTGTATTTCCTGTGCACCTGCTAGCACTTTACTAAAGCATATAGTCACGTGACTTCATTCATGAGCAATTCCATTTCCATCTGCCTCTGCAAGATTCGCTCTCATCTAAGACCCCATCCCAATGCCACTTATTATGAGAAACCAGCCTGCCTCTCCTTGGGCCTCTCCACCTTGTCAGAGATGTGGTAATGTAAGATTGCTTCTCTCCTTCTCCCTTGCTTTTCCCTCCTTCCCCCTTGCTCTTCTCTTCTCTTTTCTTCTCTTCTCTCTTCTCTCTTCTTCTGGACTATAAGGACAGCAAGAGTGCTGGTGTGCCCATTAAACCTGGAGCATAGATAACATTTTTGTACTAGAACAAAAGGCACACATAATTTACTGTAGATAGTTGCCTGTTTACCGAATGCTATTGAAATCTACACAGCTGGATTCATTTCCAAGACCTGTTGCCTAGCACACTACCCGATGTTCAGCAGGAAGTGTACTTACAGAATAAACTGTGAACTGGGAGGCTGATTGACATGAAGCTGAGGTTTGCCCTTTAAGCCAACCTACAGAGACTAAGCTTGGAGGAAAATCAGAGAGTGGGCAGAACATATGAAGAGATGAAGGCAAAATGATCAAGAGAGGCTCCAGGGGGTGCAGAGAGTAAAAGCAGGCTCCAACAAAAGACTTACCTCACATAGTAACTATATGCAACCTTCTATTACCTCACATAGTAACTATATGCAACCTTCTACAAGTCATCTAGCCTAGAAGTTTCCAAACCCAGGATGTTAAAATGTATCCCTGGGATGTTAAAATGTATCTTTCAAAACAAAACCTGTTGTGGATTTGGTCTAATGTTACTTAGTTAACGTGGTGCCCAAAATTACAGGGGAATCCACAAGTCTGCAGGTAAGACGCTGAGGAACCCAGCTCCCCTTTTGGTTTTAACTGGTAAATAAAATTGCCAGCGGCCAATGGCTGGGCAAAGAGACAGAGGCTGGACTTTTAGGATTCCCCAGCAAGGGACTGAGAAGAAGAGGGAAGGAGAGAGCTGCCATGCTGAGAAAGGAGTAGCTGCCATGCCTGAGAAGGAAGAACAGAGAGATAACCAACATGTAAGAGCTAGGGAAGAGTGGCCCCAGAGGGCTCCCTGACTAGATCTAGGTCAATAAAGATGGGATATAAATTTTAGTAAGTAATAACTCAGGAATATCAGAGGGAAGGTGTTAGCTACATGAAGGTTTGGAAGTGGCCCAGCCATTGAGTAGTTTAAGGCATATTGAAATATAATTGTGTGTTTTTCATGCGGGAACCCAGAACACTGGGGTGGGTAGCAGGGAATACTCCACCACCACTGGAATGATGAGTAGCATTAGTTGGCAACTGCAACAAAACTTATCTTTTTTTTTTTTATGCTGAACAGTGGCAGTTGCTTACACCATGCTGGAAAATGCATAGGTCAGAAAGCAATTATTAAAGAAAATGAGGAAACTATAGTTCTGCTGAATTAGAATGGGATGCAACTCACTGTGCTTCATGGTGCTTCCCAGTCCTCATAGGGACAATGAAAGTCTGGTGTGGCCAACTCTTCAGTGAAGAGACTGAAAGACGTTAACCCACTTGCCTAGCCATGGGGACATCTGTTGGACTAGGCGGTATGAAACCCAGTCTTCCCATACCGTATGGTCCTCACTGCTCATGGCCACCAAGTCTATGTGAGATACACGGTACCACATATCAATCTTCATACAAAGGAAGAAAATCCAGTGGTTTGAACTGACCCTAAATGTGGTAAATTTTCTACAATTATGAGAAAGATTAAAGATGAATATTATCTTAAGAAGAATCTGCCCACCAAATATGAAAGTAATTAAAACTGTCTCTGTTATATTACACTTTTATGAAGAGCAATTAAAAGAAAAATAATTTATGTAGAATTCAATAGGAAAACAAATGCTTCCAAAGTTTCTGGGTTTTGAAAACCTAGTTACTAGTCTTTGTTACACCGTTAAGGAGGAGAAAAGTCATGTGAAGTCATGGGAGCTCTGAAGTCATCAAAGCCTTTATTAAATTAGAGAGTAAACTGGAAACAAAGCTCTCCTGACCTAACCCAGATGAGCTCTTACTCAGTGTGTGCAAGGTAAAAAGCACTGCTCAAAAAGCTGGGAAGATGCCAGTGTACAAACCCAAGCTGAGGCCTTACCCTGCAGCAGTTCACACCTGACCAGGAATGATATTCTACCTCAGGGAAAGACAGCCTCCTGAGAAAAGATGTTCGTATATCCAGAAAACTGAATAACTACAGAAGTTATTTGCATTTTTTTAAATCATTGAAGGATTTAAAAAAACAATTAATAGATAAAAATGTTAATAGCATTTTTGAAATAGGTACATTATTAAAGACATTTTTCTCTTTATTTTAGAGACACAAAACATCAGATATTATGGCATTTGACACACAGATGATGACTCTGAAGGAAATTATTCATAAATATGTGACATAGAACATGCATATTGTTGTCAAAAGCTCATAAACACAAAGGGCTATTCACAATGTGGTCCATGGACCAGCACCTGAGAGCCTATAAGAAAGGCAAACCCTTGGGCCCACCCCAGACCCACCAAGTCAGAATCTGTGGCTTATGAAGATTCCAGATGATCCAACAACACACTAAAGTTGCAGAGGATTCTGCTAGTACCTTGTTCTGCACCTAGAGAGCCTAAAAATAGCCTGCTGAAAGGGAGTATATAAGAACTTCAAAAATTAATCACTCTATTGATTATCATTTTTTAATAAGCAATTGCTTTCAAGTAAGATTTTTACTTTAAAATTACAGAACAAGGATCTCAAACACTGTACTTAACCTGAGCATGCCCCAACAAAGAAATGCCTTGATGGGAATTGAGTGATGTGGTTTCAGCCCTTAGGACAGGGACCGGTGTGAGCCTCCACAAGTGTCGATGGCTTCTGTGGGCATAAGGCTTGTTTATGTATAAATGTACATATTTTCTGGACCCACTAGCAGTAGAGGACTCGTTCTTTCTGAGGAATGTCCACCCTGTTTAACCTTAGTGAATCCATGATAATTAGAAACAGCACAGGTTGAGGGTATGGCTATGTTTCAGCAAAATGGTAGACACTAGGACCTTCAGGACAGCCCTTAAGGCTATAGGAAAGAGCTCTGAATACATGAGTTCGAAAATATATAATTTCCCAACTATGCAAAAACTAAGGATGCAATATGAATCTAAAGGTACAAAAGCAGCTTCGCTGTGAGCAAACTTGTTAGAAAGATACTAAGAAAGGAGAAAAAGAGATATAGGGACTGGTGATCGCAGGAGATCCCACCCAGCTAGGGTTTTTTGTTTATGGTTACAAAGGCAGACAGATTCCTGAGTTCTGGATCAGCCTAGAGCAGAGCAAGGCTATGCTCAGGTGTGGTAGAAATGATAATTTCAGGGCAGGGTCACACTCAACTAGTTTATCAGCTGTGCTTAACAAAGATAGACAGCTCTCTGAATTCTTCTGCAATGTTAAGAAAAAATGTATGCTTGCTGTCTCCTAAGAATCAAAGGGCTGGGGTCAGAGGATGCTAATTTATAAGATAATTTAAAGGAAAACCTGTAGTAAATGACTGGGTGACTGTACAATAATAGACTGGATTTGTATTTTGCAGGAGATGAGCTATCCAGGTGGCTTTTTAGGATAACAAAAGAGAGAACTGCTTGGAGAATGGACACACACACACACACACACACACACACACTCAAGAAAACAAGCAGGATGTGTACAGAGTGATCTCTTAGAATAGCAAGCAAGCAGAATATAGAGAGCTCTCCTCTGAGAAAGCAGAACACAGAAAGAAGCAGTCTGGAAAACCTGGATCAAGCAGGACACAGGTCGTCAGCCTGGATCCACGATTTGACTTTGAGTCATTCCTTTTGTCACTCCCAGACACCCCTTCTCTCAGAGACTGTGTTTCTCCACCACATTCTCCAGCCAGTCATATCATCCTACCTTGCTTCCATGAGTCCCTTTCATACTCTGTAGTCTCTGAAGATTTCAAAGCACCACTTTTTAAAACAAAAATATTGTGCCTGAAATTCTTCACTGGTTGATCATTTGTATGGTACACGGTCTGAGTCTAAATTCCTTGGTTTGATGAGTGTATCTCACCATGGCCTGGGCCTTTCTTCCCTTCTCCACTCCATATTCTCCATAATTAGCAAGTTCTTTAGTTCCTCAGGCACTAATTGTATTCTATATTAGTGTTTCTATTCATATTACTCCTCATCTTCTCCTGATGAAATGGACCATAGATATTACCTCCACTGCAAGGCCCTTGTAAATCTTCCTTCCCACTCTTTCCCTAGACCCTCTACTTCTGTGACCTCCCTACTTACTACCTGTTCTTACAGCCATATTATATAACTAGAATGCTAATCACTCCACAGTGAAAGAAAGAGAAGGACTATTGTCCTCATATCCCTGTTCTTTAATCATGACAGGAGACTTCTGGCATGGAGAAAGCATTCATTTTACTCAGAATTTGGTCAAAACATCTTCTTTACCAACAAACCAATACTTGTTGGCAAAAAGTGAAAATAGTAAGTGGTCTGCTGATTTGTTCAAGAACAGAGGTCTCAGTTTGTCTGTTGTAAATTGTCTCCACTATTCCAATACCCAAAGCACCTTAGGAACTTTACTGTAAACAGCCTCCCTATTGAACATACTATTGACAATTTGCTTACTGCTTTTTTTTTTCTTTCCTTCACCTTAAACACTAAATAATATGAAATATGGCAGGCACTCAGCTCCTCAGGAGGCTGTAATCAGAGGATTGCTTAGTTCAAGAATTCCTGGACAGCCCGATCACAGTTCTCAGTAGATAGATAGATAGGTAGATAGATAGATATAGATAGATGGATAGATTGATCAGATAATAGAGAAAGCTGAACTAGGTTTGACGAGAGCTGGGGAACACACTGACTAGCCAAAAGGCTTACACTCAAGGATGCAGTAGATATGATCATTAAGAAAAGATAGAATTGGGTGTGCAGTTCAGTGTTAGAAAATCACGAAGACATACCTCACTCCTTATTTTCACACCCCGACCTCAATAATATCCCCACAGCTCCTTCTCACAAGTCCCTCGATGCTAAGAGACTCCTAATTCCAGTTAGTAGGAAACATGGCAACAAGAACAGCATGTAACATTTTATCAAGCTCTCCTGTTGTGTCTCATCCGCACAATAAAATTATGGGATTGTCTTTTGTACCTAACCCCTCAAGGATGAAAAATGGAGACTGATTTCTAATATCCTCAAAATCCAAATTTCTATACAATTAACTATTCAGAATTGAATTTTTCCTTTCTCTGAAACAATGACATAAGATGACCTGTCTACAAGGTGGGTAACAAGCACAAAGAACGGGATAGAGTCGCTCAGATGTAAGACCAGACCAAGTAAAAGGAAAAAGAAAAGAAAAAAAAAGATGTCATCCACTTCCTTCATGGACATGAGAATGGTTAGAGCAAGAAACTTTGAAACAAAGGAAGTAGGAAAAGAAACTGCTGTGAGGCTCCTCCCACCAACTGACTCAGAGGCAGACACACTCATAGCGAAACAGTGGACTGAGCTTGGGGGCTCTTATGGAAGGATAAGGGGAAGGATTGCAGCTCCTAAGAGGATAGGAACTCCACTGAAAGACCAACAGAATCAACTAACCTAGACCCTTGAGGCTCTCAGAAACTGAACCATCAACCAAAGAACATACATGGTCTGGACCTAGGCCTCTCTGCACATTTGTAGCAGATGTGCAGCTTGGTCTTCATGTAGGTCCCGAACAACTGGAGCGGGGGCTATCCTAAACGCTATTTCCTGTCTGTGGGATATGTTCTAGCTGGGCTGCCTTGTCTGGCCTCAGTGGGAGAGGAAGTACCTAGTCTCTCAGAGCCTTGAAGTGTCAAGGGGATAACCAGGGAGGTCCAACCTACTCAGAAGAGAAGGGGAGAAGGGGATGAGGGAAGGATTGTGAGAAGGGGTGACCAGGAGAGAGAGGGAGGGGCAGTGAGCAGGATGTAAAGTGAAAAATAAATAAATAAATACAAACTATCAATAAAAGAAAGGAAAAAAGAAAGGCAGGGAAGAAGGAAAGAAAGAAGGAAGGAAGGAAGGAGGAAGGAAACTGTGCTGTTCAAAGACTCTTTGTTATTTGCAGGCTCAAGTTCAAAGTAGAGCACATTTTGTAATACTAAGGTGCCAGAGTGTGGTCAGGGGAAGAGGGCTGCAGGAGTGAAAGCAAAGGAAATGGAGTTGATTACAACTAGCAATGAAGATAAAGATCGTATCAATGAATGTTACAGTTATCCAAAACTAAAACAGGAATCAACATTGGCAGGATGGCATGTAGCTGTGAGAATAGGTTTGTAAGAAATAGAGGCATCTCTCAGAAGCTGATGAATTGCATCAGCACAGTTGGTACACTGAAACTTGGAGCTGATGACTAGAACATCACATGGGGCAGTCTACAAGGATGGGTCATTTGGGCTTTCAATAACCATGCCTTTAATCTAAGTTACTACAGGCTTTGCTACCAATAAATGCCATGGTCTTGGGTATATTATTTATATTAATGTGTGGCCCTAGTTTATTTATTTGAAACACAAAAATGTTTTCTGAACTCTATACCAAATTCTGTACTTTTATCAATGAATTTCATTTCATCTTCAGATTCTGGGTTTGGGGTCAAGCATCCAGATACTGTTAACTGGTTTCTTGTGCTTGTTCAGTACTGGTGAGCTGAGAAAATGACATGTCTCTGGTAGAAGTTTAATAAAGGTAACTGAATGGCAGATATGTATTCCAGCTTCTTGTTTTGCAAAATACTGTGGTACAATCAGTAATATAACATTAAGCATCAGTCTTAGTTTACAAATAAAACTGAGATGCATACAGTGTTCCTCATAGTGCTTTGGACATCTGTTTCAGAAAGTGATCAAATGTGATTTATTTAAAAATCCAAGGGCCTTTAACAACTTATTTATTTCTAGCTCTTCTAATAGTTTAAGACTCTTTATGACAATAATAGCAGTAATGAAGATAAGTTATTTTATTGTTATTTTAAGTTATATTCTTAACACCTAGAAAAGTATGTGATTTCATAGTTGGCTCATATGTTCATTAGTAAATTTTGTTAGAAAAGAAATGAGCCAGATATGGTGCCCATTCTCCTAACACTTGTAAGGTTGAAGTAAGAGGATTAAAATGTGAGTCAGTCTGGCTACATAGTGAACCCTGGGCACTATAGGACTCTGACATTAGAAGAAAAAGAACTGTTATTTGGTAACCAAAGAATTTATGTTCCTCAAAGTATTTTGTTTTACTTGCCAGTTAAGGCTTTTGATATGAATTTCTTAAGGAATTCTTATAAAATTAGCCATGTTTCCCCAAATCAATAACTTATTGGCTATGAAGTTAACAAAAGAGAAAATCTTAAAATCAATACATGAGCAATTCTTAGCACCAATTTTTTCTTGAATCAATAAATTCTTTTTATAAGAACATTACTATTGTATTTGGTATAACAGTACCACCAGGTTAAGAAACCAAATATTCCAGTAAGAATAAAACATATATTCCATGTAAGTTAAAATTTAAGGTGTGGACATTTATAAAGAATTATTAAGAGTATATGAATAAGTAAATATTTCTACATAAATTCAAAATCTGATCATATCTCTCAGAGGGGTGAGACAGAGATCATTTTGATAAGGCTTTATATCCTGCCTTCAATCTGATTTTTTTCAGTTACAGTTTCTATGGAAATTGACAACCATGGTGAGATGTCTCTTCCAATATAAAAATCAGAATAGTGTGAACTATTAATTTGACCCCCTTTGGTTGTAGATACTCAGTAAACTACTGTGTTCTGATCCCTCCCAAATCAATTAACACTCAAGACAGTTCCCCACAGGCATGCACACAGGTCAATCTAATCTAGGCAACTCTTCAGTGGAGGCTTTCCTCTCAGAGGATTCTAGGCTGCGTCAAGTTGACAATTAGAGCTAGCACTTAGAAAATGGGTTTGATAAATACAGCCAATATAAAAGAAAACAAAGATAAACAATCAAAGCTATCAACCTAGGACTGTTTGGGGTAAAAAATGTGTTTATAAACTACATCCAGACACAAAATAACAGCTGATGTTTATGATTACTTTGTATATTCAAATAAAATGTCTAGTTCCCTTTATCGGATAGAGATTTGGAAATTAGGTAGCTTGGTTTGCAATACCCACCTTGTAAAATAAGAATACAAAAGGAGGTTGGGTTTGAAGAAACTAGTGCCCGAGCATAAAATATATAGGTGGATGAACTACAAGGTTGTGCATGGATACAAACACCTTTAGTAAGGTACAAATTAAGTGTCTTTCTGTCTTTTCAACTCTTCCTCTTGCTAATGACAGGTTCAAGTCAGTTCTCTTTGAATCAGGTTGAATTTGGCTTGGGCATGCTTTACTTGAAACCCCAACTGAATCATGGCAAGGTCCCCCATTACTTGACCTTCGTGTTCATAAAGACTCAAGGAATCCAAGAACAATCACTGCTGTCTTTAGTTTTAGTTCCTGGCCCAGACTCACCACTCCAAGTGATCACCCCTGTTTATTTTCCTGGTCATAGACTTTCAATACTGTATGCACCTTTTACAACTGTTATGTTCCCAAATAAAATCTGAAGCAAAATGCCCTTGTCTCCAGCTAATCATTAGACCAAAATATTTTCTCTCAGTATTTCCTAAACATTTACAAATTTGTGTTTACAAATGTCTAAGGTGCAATAATTAGAATTTGTCTGTTGATTATTTCACAAGTGACCAACTTCACCCTCTTTAGACTATAAAGTACCTGGTAACAGAGACCTCTCTCAAAAACCCTACAGTTTTTAGGCAGCAATGTTCACATATAGTTGACTATCTGTTGCAATGGCTCTTTGTTTAAACTACACATAGTTATTTATGGACCTACCAGGTGGTATGATTTGGAATGGAAGGACATACTCTCAGGGCAGTTCACAAGCCTAAGTAAATACTGGCAGTATCCAGGAAGTAGTTCACTGATTCAGGGTTTAGTGTCTGTTATTACCACCTGACAATAAAGAGCCAGGATGCTCAGGTGAATTAACATTCTAGAATGTACTTCTAGGTTACAAAGGCAGATGTAAGAAAAATAACTTTACATTTAAATAGAAAACATCTACTCTTGACTATAATTCTAGTAATAGTAACAAAAATTAATAGATGCTCAGGGATAGAAGGCAGCAGGATATGGCTATGGTTAATAGCACAGAATTTAAAGAAACTTTAAGATATTTATTTGTGTAAGATTTGCTTGAAATCAGCAATGAGTGTGAGGAAAGCCAAAAGTAGAACAGGTGAGCCAATGAATTGGTGAGGAGAGGATTCTCTGGTGATAAATTTCACCTAGAAGAGGAATCTGAGTTGTCTCAAATGACTCAAAGTCATTGAGGGAGAAAGGCTAGTAACATCAGCACATCAGCTTCAGGTGGACCAAGAGTCATATGTAGTTCTGTTTCTGAAATTAACTCCTAAGTCATCTCACTGCAAATGCTTACAACAATGAAATAATCTAGAAATTGAATAAGGGAAGTGTGATGGTAGGTTTAGCATCTTTAGCTTGTTGGTCTAAATAATCTTTAAAGACACCCCTATTCCTTGCTATATGATAAAACAGAACAATCCATTGAAAGAACTTCCTAAGAAGTAGATAGTAATCAAGACAGCAAAGGAAAGATGCTGGAAAACCGATAGAAACCAAGGCAGTGGATACACGCACGTAAAAGTTGGAATATGTAAATTTATGGGAATAATATGCTTAATTTATGTATCTGTGACTTAGAAGGATTTTCCTCTGATATAATGAGATTTTAAATAGTTTTATATCGAACGGAAAAATGTTTCTAAAACAGAAAAAAAAGTCAGATATTGAAGAGATGCATCCCAATAAAGGCTAACTGCATACAAAGCATAGGTACACGTCAGAAGAAATGTAGCACAGTGACACGAAACTCAATAGAAAGTCACCCTAAGGTAGATATTTGCAGAACAGGTCATGGACATTAAAGTCACTGCTTCTCTTCCTACCTGAGACAAAAGTTCTTAAGAGTCTCAAAGCAACTGAAAACAAATTCAGTCCTAAAGAAAACCTGCTGAAGCTATAAACTCAAAGAACACCTCAGTGAACTTTCTCAAAGCTTTGAATTTAATCATCTGAAATTATTACTTTTAAAAGCTGGTGTGTACAGCCTCTTGAAATGATTGATTTGACTTCTGCCCAGCAATCTTTGTTCCATCAGAAGAATGGAATAAAATGTCCTTGGCCAAGATAGTCTTCTTAGAAGTGGCTATTTTAGCACTCTCCGTATCACATATTTTAAGACACACATTTCAAGTGAGCATCCACAGTGGATCTGAATTTTATCAGGACATAAACGGGTCTGATGCTCCAACACCCCTCTTCCCCTACAGCCTCCCCAGTGGTTAGGAAATAATCAGCAACTGTTTTCTGGAGCCTCCACTGAAGGAACTGTATGTGCAATGTGTCCCTCTAGTCAAACTGACAGTTGTCGTCTAGAGAAGCTCAATACAAGTAAGGGAAGCTTGAAAACCAAGTAAAAGAATGTAATTGCTAAATTCCAATGGTGAGAAACAAAACAGAAAATACCTCAGAGCTTATTTCAATGTGAAATAAAGTGATAATTTAATATAAAACAACTTGGACAATGAACAGACACCCCACACTATGATTCTTAAAGTTATCAAAATTAATTATAAAAATTAAAGTAGCTGTTTCTGATGTGAACTGTATTAGGTTTGTTCTTGATAAAAGAAACAGTGGTAAATTGGTGAGTGGCTGGTTTGGGAAGGAGACATAAAAATTGCTGGAGGCCCCAGGATTTCTGAGCTCCAAATTGATATATTAGGACCAGCAGTCTCCCTTACTGAACAGTGCCCAGATGGCAGAGACAGCCCTGGTATGTGGTCTTCACAGCTTCTTAACAGAAAACTGTCACCAGCATGTGACCCTATCAGTCTGAAGGCAGGAAAATTACTATGTGCACCAAGGAAGTTCCAACCACAGTCCCTGAGAAGCAGAGGGTAAAGCCTCAGGAAAAAATAAATTTTCAGTTAGTCCTCACTCAAAGGAGCTCAAACAAAATTTCTTTGGAGGTCAAAGAAAACAAAAGCAATTTGGTTTTCACAGGTAGTACGTGTTGTAGAAGGAGCAAACCAAATCCCATTAAAAAGAAGACTGAGAGTGTATGCAAGGGAGAAAGTGAGGGGCATAATCTTGATAACAAATACCCAAGTTAGCTCTGATGGGAATCTGTGAGCCACATGTGCCCTGGAATTAAATATGGTGTGGAGACAGTCTTTGTCATACAACTCCAATCAGGAGGCAGAAGGAAACAAAGCAACCCAGGCTACAACGCAGGTGACATCAAGGTATGTACTTCCACCACAAAACTAGCAAATCCAAGTCCAGTTCATTCCCAAAACATGATCCTCTTGTCAGAAGACAATCACGATTACCAGTTATTTTGGCAAAGTAATGGTTTTGGAAACCAGACTTAAGAGAGGAGTGTCTCCTGTTAGTTTCCTTCCTCCAAGTAAAACATAATATATTATGAAAGATAAAGCTGTTTATAAAAATGATTGATTAATAGTCCTTCCTGAAGAAAGGACTCATATTTCTGATATTGGTAACCAATTACTAAGGTCAAGAGCAGTAGACATACTAAATATTCGAATGAATCACATTCAATCTGGGTTTTGCTGTTCCTTGTTGATCAATCTCTACAGTGCTGATAGTCCACACATTTTAACTTACACTTTCAAAAGGCTCTATATAGGCACTAGAAGATGCTATAAAAATCAAACATAGGAAGTTAGCATTAAGCCTTAAAATATAAAAAATTAACTGCTGAACTTAAATTTTTGGTTTAAAGAATTTGTGTTCAAAAGATATCTGAAAGACTCAGGAGCAAGAATCAGGAAACATAAAGGTTTGTGTTTCCTTTTTTCCATCAGCAAAGTCAGAAATTATGTGTAAACCTGCATGAGTTTAGTTTGTTCCGAAAACTCTGTTCTCTTTATCAATCAAAGCATCTATTACATCAGTCCTACAATCATTTTTGTGACTGAATATTGAGCATTTTCAATGAAACTATATCTATGTCCTTTCTTTACTATTTTGATTTTATGAAGTAAGAATGCAATACTTTTCAATCTTTTGTTTATGTCAAATAAATATTTGTGAATTGTTGTCTTAGAAGTTAATTTATAACCAGGTACTCAGTTTTCTTATAAAGCCTCTAGAGAAGTTAGAATCAATGAGCTCAAGGATCTAAAACTCCATATAAGCTTTGGTGAACATAGGAAGGAATCTTTAATGTAAAAAGTCTCCAAGAATTCACATCTATAATATTCTGGGGGGTGTGGGAGGAATCAAAGCTTTAACCTCAGGTACTTTGTTTTTAACAAGCCATTTTAAAATCTGATATCTGCTATCCTCTTGTTGGAGATTTCTAATTGGTCTCTCCTTAAATTCTGAAGAGCAGGGTCATGATGTTGAAGACTCTAAACCCAAACTCGACTCCAAGATATTCTCAGCAGCATTTCTTGTATAAACAAGGTATTTGGAAGGGAGGGGTGTGTGATTTGGGCACACAAAGGAAGGAACATAAACTAATGGTTTAATGGTTTTGGTTTTTGTATGTAAGGTATTCCAGGATTTCAAATGGGGCCTTTCTGATATCCTGCAGAGGATGAATGGTTGCAGGGTTCCCAGGGAAGTTGTGTGTGTGACTAGGAGCACCAGAGAACAATAGAGCATACCTTCAGCTAAGACAAAATAAAACTTACAAACTCACCTTTCAAATCCACAGTAAAAGACTGGAAGTGGAGTGAGCTTGTGTGTGTGTGTGTGTGCGTGTGTGTGTGTGTGTGTGTGTGTGTGTGTGTGTGAATTACTCACTTTGATTAGCCTATTAAGCTTGGGAAACCATTGACCACTCGTTGAAGGGAAATACAGTACCTGTATCTTAGACCAATACTCCTACCAAATACAAACACAGACTACCCGGGCACACCACCTTAAGATCTCTAAGCTAAATCTTCAACTGGACACCTTTGCATGCAGTTTCCATATCTTTTCTTTTCCTCCTACCTCAGAAACGCTCTGGAATATGGTTTTACTGCACTGTAATTACCGGGGAAAGAAGATAAAAAGCAATGCCTAGGTGGGCGTGCACTGAGAAGGGTAAAGTCAGCTTCCTGCGGTGCTAGAAATAAACAGAGACTACATTCACTACGATCCTGGACAAAAACCATACATTTCCTTGGTAGTTTTCTTTCCCAAATACAGTGCCTACCTTCTGTGTGGACTGCAGAGACATAGGTCCAGTTGTAACGCTTGACTATGTCAAGCATTGCCCTTGCCTGCAAAGTGTCAGAAGGGACCACCCTCAGAAAGTATTTGTACAAAGTTTTGTCGCTCAGGTCTATGCTTGTGGCAGAATAGGCGATCTGTGGGATGTCGAACAGCTGAAGAAGATTCTGGACTTGAATGGCCACAGAACTGGAGCCAGGGCCGATTACTCCAGCAATAGGCTTCTTAGTCCTGCCTGGGGGTAGGGTCTGGCCATCAGGCAGGCAACGGTTCAGCCCATCCTTCTCATCTCGGATGGAAATCAGGGAGTCTCTGATGAACTCGATGCTCTGTTCCAGAGCCACGGAAGAGTGCCAGCAGGAGTCCCGGATCTCACTGCCCAGAGTGATGTTGGGCAGGAGCACAGGGTCCGCGTTAATCTTATCCAACGTGTGGAACATGGCCTCCACCCTCTGGATACCATACTGTTCTCTGATCTCCCCACACTTCCTTTCGGGTACCTTCTCGGCTGGAGGTTGGTGATGGACTGAGAAGAGGGCTCCGATGATGACATCTCCGTCCATTCTCGCCACGGAGCGCTGGGACGAGGCACCTGCCAGCAGTACTTTTCTGTCAGGCATCCTAGGCAAAATGGACATCTCCAAAAAGATCATTGGGAAGAAAATCAAGAGGAGCCGGACCATTGTGGCGAAGACCTGATCCACCGCGGACCAGCCACGTTCCCACGCCGGTCCGCCTGCAGGCTCCCAGCGCGAACCACCCAGGCGCCCGCCGCTGCCTTTCGCCTCTTCGTGCCTTTGGCCAACACAGCTGGTTCAATGCTTCCTCAGCCTCCACCGCCCCTCTCCCCTCTGCTTCCTCCTGCTGGTCTTCCACGACCGCTCCCACACCCTGGGGGCGTTCTTCCAGAAAATCAAGTCGCGGTTTTTCACTGGTGCCCGAAGGTGTGTGGATCAGGTGTGCAATGCGCGGCTCGGTAGTGGCTGAGAGCTGGACGCTGAGGAGAAAAAAAGAGGGAAGTCAATGCGGGCTACCAGAGGAATTGTATTTAAACTCCAGGATCTGTGATGCTAAATATTGTCCGGTCCGCTTCACCTCAACACAACCTTCAAAAACAGCTTGAGGCAGCTATGGTCAATGACGAAAGTGTGCCCTGCTTGCTTGCTACACTCGGGTCCTGAGAGGCGCAGAGCCCTGCTGACCCGCCCCCTGCTCCAGCCTCAGGTCCTCTCGGTTCCTCCAAACCTACCAAGCTTTCTCAGGTAATGGGGGCAGCAAGGGGAGGGAAAGGAAAAGAGGGGAGGAGCTAAGTTCTTCAACCTCAGAGAACTTTCCTGGGTTTGAAAAGATCAACTTTTTTCCCAGAAGAAAATTTGGGAACTCTTTGGGAGCGTTTTTTTTTTTTTCAACGCAAACAATGGGAACACCTTTTACTTTAACATTTAAGGGTAGGAGAGACCCCTACACACAATTTTAGTAGTAAATGTAAATGCGACAGCTTGTGAAAAAGCCATATTAGTTACTAAGGCAACGCCTGGTAGTCTCCCAGTGTTGGGGTTTGCTCTGTTGCAACCCCTAAGAAATGTGGCTTACTGTAGATGTTCAAGGAGGAGGGCTGAAGGTTTTCGAGATGGGGTTGGGGAAGAGGAGGGTATCCTGCATCCGCCTATGTATCAGAACCCTTGGGGCTTTGCATCACTAAGAAATGGAAGAAAGGTAGCTAGGCATGGGGGTCGCCTTTGGCACAACCGCCTGAGCCACTCCACGGTCAGAACCCTGGACAGCGCTCAGAGCTAGGAGGCGACACCTTTCCTTGCAGCGCCTGGAAATTCTTGACCTCCCTTCCTTCCTTCGCATTCTACACACACACACACACACACACACACACACACACACACACACACACA
>JADRCH010000061.1:3286691-3302670 GCA_019843965.1 Rhynchomys soricoides
CACACACACACACACACACACACACACACACACACACACACACACACTCCCTTTCTATCTCTTCTCTAGCATCTCTCTATCCTCATTCTCTTCGCTTGTGTTCTGCAGATTTATACTCCAAGCCAAGTGCTTTGGGGGTAGAGGCACCTGCGGGGTTGAAGTTGGCTCCCTCTCCCGTCCCTCCCCGATCCCTTTCTCAAGGTGAGAGTCAAGATGAAAAAGGGGGCAGCTGGAGCAGGCGGAGAATGAAAGCAGCGCAGGAGGCAAGGCACAAAAGGGAGGGGGGAATCAAACCAGACGCCCAGCGCTCCTCATTGCTTCTCAGACATGCAAGACTCAAAGAGATAAATAAACGAAGATCTTCCTAGATCCAGGAGAAAATCAGATAGATTAGACCAGTACCTTCCTTTGGCGGGTGGGCTTCACCACAGGAAAATATCCGCTCACCTGAGCCAGTTTGGAGTATGTACTCCGAGACCTACCTGAGTCCGGGTAGACAGAGCTATTGGTCCCAGGTCAGAGGACTGCAGCCGCCCTCGGTTCGCAGACACCTCAGCTCCAATCCAGACGGTGCAAGGATGCGATCTGGGCTGTACACTAGTGCCCTCTTTCTTCAGCACAATTATACCGCAAGGGAAAAAAACGGGGGAGGGAAGCTAAGTCAAAAAAAAAAAAAAACAAAGCAGGTCACCCAAGGTTTGTCTAATATCTAATGTATATTTAAAAAATATACAGTCACTTGATAGAGGAAAAGGAAAAGCTAGAGAATGCAGGAGCTGTCATTTCTCAACTGCTGTACTATCTGTCTGAGAGGACTTAAAGAGGCTACCAGGCATAGATAATCAGTAGTGCCTTGCCAGAGGAGTGAGGGGCTCCTAGGCTGGTTTGGGGATTGTTATTCTTTGCATTTATCTTCGAGACTCAGATTTTTTTTTTTCCTCTCTGAAAATAAGGACCACAACGAGAAAAACAATGTGTATATGCATCTACCTAGGGACAAGGCTCTGTTAGCAGGTTGCAAAGAGAATAGGAAGAGATTTCATGGGGGGAGACAAGGGGAAGAAGGAACATACACACTCTAAAACAGGAGTAGCCAAATGTAGAGTGGCAAGCTGTGCCCACCCTTTCCAGGTCAAGATGTATCTAAATTGAGAACAAGAGGTCACATGAAAACACTGGAGTGAAAAACACTTGTCCAAATCACTCCCAGACTGCCAGCACCTTCCTGACAGGTCTTACTGCATGAAAACTGGAAGTTAAATCACATTCCTCTGGGGGCAGGGTGGCTGAACAGAAGGAGTCCTGGCTCTTTTCAGAGGATGAAAACAAATGGCATGGAGCTTTTCCACTCTTCCTTAAAGCTCCTTGGAGCAGAAACCAGCCTGTGTGCTGGCCCTTGACCATCCTCGTTTACCGTAATCATCTTGATATTAGGGAAGCTGCTATCTTATTGGGGCCAAGGGGATGGGCCACATCGGGCCGTGCATATCTCCAACGGTGTACTCTGTCAGAAGTAGGGAAGAGAAATGTCTCCAGTCAAAACCAGACAGTCTTTCTATTGTGTTTGTTTGTTTGTTTGTTTGTTTTGTTTTATTGTTTTGTTTTTTATTTCCCTCAAGTGTCAGACATTTCTGAACTGCATTCTTAGGCAACCTAAGAAGGATTTCCCTGCCCCCATTCCCAGGAAGAATGGACTGAACCAAGGGTGTACGCTACAGATTAAAAGGTCTCTGTTCTCAGTCCTGAAAAAACAAACAAACAAAACCAACCAAAAAAAAAAAAAAAACCCGCATTTACTCCAAGAAATGAAGAACAGACAAGTTTGGGTCTTCACACATAGGGCAAATTCACTCTCTAAATTTTCAGAAGAGCAAGCTAAAAGTATTCATAGTATCCCACTTCCTCTAAAAACCATTTGAATTTAAATTCTAAATCATGTCATTCTGGCTCCTTAACTCTGAATGTAATTTTTTTCTGAGCTTTTCCTCGATTATAATATTCTACATATAAATTAGTAACTTTGTGTATTGGCTAGTATTATGTCAACTTGACACAGGCTAGAGTCATCAGAGAAGACTCTACTAAGGCCTTAATTGAGAAGATGCCTTCATAAGATTGGGCTGTATATAGCCTGTAGGGTATTTTCTTAGAAGGTGATTGATGTGAGATGACCCAGGCCATTGGGGGTGGTACCACCCCTGCCTGACAGTCCTAGATACTGTAAGAAAGCAAGTTCAGAGATCCCCAAAGAGCAAGCCAGTAAGAAGTGTTCTTACCTGGCCTTTGTATTAGCTTCTGCCTCCAGGTTCCTGCCCTGTGTGAGTTCCTGCCCTGACTTCTTTTAATGGTGAACTATGATATGGACACATAAGCTGAATAAACCCTTTCCTCACCAAGTTGCTTTGGCCATGATGTTTTATCACAGCATAGTAACCTAAGATTTCCCCCAAGTCAAAAAAAAGCAATGTCCCTGAAGCCCACAATTACCTTCATTATGTGCTCACTGAAACTCAAAATCTTGATGTAGCATATTGCTATCTGTTAGAAGACTGTCTACCACTGAAGGAATAATTAAAAGTTAATATTTAATGGTGTTTTAAAATTTATTTTATATCCTAAGTCAAAACTATCCATTCAAGGAAAGAAGATAAACTTGGGAATCATCTTCATTCATGTCACACACATGCACACACATACACTATACATATATATTATATATAATGTCTATAATACATATACATATATGTTATATACTGTGGGGATTATAGATTAATTTCAAATACAGCCTCTTGAAATTATCAATTAAGCTTTCTTTTTCATTACCTTTCATAGTAATAGATTTTCAAATGCAAGATACTATTAAGATATTTTACTCTGCTAACAAATCACAGATTAAATATAATATACTATCTTATCCAACTGCTAAAGGTGCATGCATTGAAAAGCACTGAGTATTAATATTTATTCAGTGCTGATAGGACAGTATATTGCCCTTAACTCGTGATTTGTTAGTGGTACACAAACATGCCATCAGTATTTTGCTTTGGAACTCTATCTAATGTAAGATGCAGTAGTGATCAAACAAAGATGTCTTAGTCAGGGTTTCTATTCCTGCATAAACATCATGACCAAGAAGCAAGTTGGGGAGGAAAGAGTTTATTCAGCTTACACTTCCATGCTGCTGTTCATCATGAAAGGAAGTCAGGACTAGAACTCAAGCAGGTCAAGGAGCAGGAGCTGATGCAGAGGCCATGGAGGGATGTTCCTTACTGGCTTGCTTGCTTCTCCTGGCTTGTTCAGCCTGCTTTCTTACAGAACCCAAGACTACCAGCCCACAGATGGTACCACCCGCAAGGGGCCCTTCACCTTTGATCACTAATTGAGAAAATGCCCTACCACTAGAGGCATTTCCTCAACTAAAGCTCCTTTCCCTGTGATAACTTCAGCTTGTGTCAAGTTGACACACAAAACTAGCTAGTACAAAAGGAGTATCTGATATGAAGGCTTTTGCCTTGTCTTATTGTATCTTTTGTCATGTTTGGCTGACATCTCTTGGAGGCCTCCTCCCTTCTGTAGGAAAATAAAGGAGTAGGTATGAAGGATAGCTGAGCTGGGAGGGGGACTGGGAGAAGTAGAGAGGGAAAGCTCTGGTTAGGGTATATTCTATGAGAGAAGAAGAATCTATTTTCAACAAAAAATAGCACTAAGAGAGTATTTGATAAGTAGCCTACAATAAATGGCAGGATACCACCCAGTTGCACATGCTTGCAGTTCCAGGGTTGGAAGGCTAAGAGAGGAGGGTTTCTGGGAGTCTGAGGTCAGCTTGGGCTACATAATGAGTTCTATACCTGTCTGGGACACAGACAGAGTGGTACCTGTGTATTGGTTACTATTCTGCTGATTTGATAAAACATCATGACCAAAGCAACTTATAGAAGGAGGAGCTTATTTGGGCTTATGGCTCCAGAGGGATAAGAGTCCATCATAGAGGGAAGACATGGCAGCAAGCAGCAGACATGGAAGTAGGAGCAGGAAGCTGAGAGTCCACGGGATTTTTTTGTTTTGTTTTGTTTTTGTTGTTGTTGTTTTGTTTCCTTTTTTACATTTCAATTGCAAGAGCAAAGCAGAAAGAGCAAACTGGAAGTAGATAGAAGCTATGTAATCTCAAAACCCTTTAGAAAGGCCACACACCTAAAACTCTCTGTGGCAGTCTAAATATGAGTGGCCCTATCCCATAGGCTCATATATTTGATGCTTAGTAATCAAAGGGTGTCATTATTAAGGAGGATTAGAAAGATTAGGAGCAGTGACCTTGTTGGTCTGTCTATCCATCTATCTATCTATCTGTCTGTCTGTCCGTCTATCTATCTATCTATCTATCTATCTATCTATCTATCTATCTATCTATCTATCTATCTATCTTTCCATCCATCCATCCATCCATCCACCCACCCATCTATCTATCTATCTATCTATCTATCTATCTATCTATCTATCTTTCCATCCATGCATCCATCCATCCATCCATCCATCCACCCATCTATCCCTTTCATCTCTGATTGTGGACCAGGATGTAGCTCACAGCTTCTGTTCCAGTACCATGCTTGCTACCACACTCTCTACCATGGTGATAATGGACTGACCCTCTGAAACTGTAAGCAAACCCCCAATTAAATGCTTTCTTTTATGAGTTGCTATGGTTTGCAGAAATAAAATACTGACTAAGACACTCTCAACCAGCCACCAACTGGAGACCAAGCAATTGAGTACCTGAGCTTGTGATAGATATTTGTCTTTCAAACCACCACACCCTGTCTCAAAAAAAGTAAAAACTAGTTCATATGCTGCTATAAAAATAAATACAACATAATATTTATCATTTGAATGTGTGGTAACAAAGCAAATATTGTCCACAATAATTAGTCCTTGTTTCCTTATCTGAACATGCAGAAGTATCATTGAATTCCACCATAAGTGATATTATGGAGGAACAAATCCAGATGATAAGTAAAGATGTTAAAATTTCCCCATAAAATCAGTCAAAAATCCAAATCCTTGCAACAAGAAGTGTAGCAAGAAGAAAAGGCAATGAACAAACAAGTTATGTGTGTATTGGAAATTATAAGGGACTCTGGTGAGCATTTTGAAAATTAACATTTACACAGTCATTGGAATATGGAAGTGAAGTCTACACAGGAGATAATGAACTCATTACTAAAGAGATAGCAGTGACTGAAAATAGAAATGGGATCAAAGAAGGTCTTTGTAGAAAATTCATTTGTGGAAAATTGATATGTAATGTATTACTAAGGGAATAGGATAGATGTTCAAGGTAGATCAATGTCACACATAGTGACTACCATCTGTTTCCAGAAACTACCTTATTTTGTGGACAATTGACTTAACAAAGCATTTCTTACATTCCAACACTTACTTCATGAACATAGCAGGATATTTCAGGCCCCATTGTAATTTTTCAGTTTATTTATTCAGTTTGGTTTTCTACTCCAGTTAAATTGAGGAGTAAATTGTCATATCCAGGCTGGGCTTTATGCTCTGAACAATATGGATACAAGTATAAGATAAAACTTCTTCCTTCAAAAAGTAAAAGTATTTTTCATAAGATGTTATCAGGAGGCTGGAGAGATGGCCCAGTGAATGAGAATATTTTCAGGTACTGCAGAAGACCTGGGTTCGATTCCCAGCAACCATGTGGCAGCTTCACAACCATTTGTAACTCCAGTTCTAGGTGATCCAGTGTGCTCTGTGGCCTCCACAGGCAACAAAAACATGTATGGTACATAGACATTCATGCAGGCCAACAGTTATACACAGAAAATGAGAATAAATATATTTGAAAAAAGTAAACTTGGCTGATTAATGAAGTAAGTTAACTGTTTTGAGGGATAAGATCTGAAAGAATCCAAATTGCTATATATTCTATTGTTTTATTGCTATGATTACTTAGGTAAGGACAATACACAGAGATTAGATGGGAAGCATCAGCCACCATATGCAGCTAGAAGACAGCAAGGCACTCTCTGCTCTTGCAGACGGACTAGGGGACATGTGTTTGGATACACGTTGTTCTTCCTCAGCACTCCAAACATTACCATTAGAAGGTCTGAAACAGGATTCAGAAGAATGAGACAGCCACAACTATTCTGGAAGTGCAGTAACGTCTGCTCTTACTTCGTGTTATATTTCCTGTGATACCGCCTTAGCTCACTCATGGTATGTGCACATTCATTGAACAAATGAATAAATGCGTTACTTCTAAACACTAAAATGATTATTTTCTACTAGTGACTTTCTCTAAGATTTAAGTCAGGGTACCAGGTCCCTTGCTTATTTTTCACTTAGCATAGGGAGAGTGATTTTATTTGATTTTATTTTATTTGCTTCTACCTCAACTGTAAACAGATAGTCCAATTAGCATTTAAACTCTTCAAAACCATATTCATAGTACACATGTTGTGACATTTGAAGCAGTGAAATATTTTTCAAACCTGACCAAAAAAAAAAACAAAAAAAAACCCTTTTACTTACTGTTCTGCATATGTTAACCAGTAACAAACAAAATTTTAAAACTTATAATGAGAAAATAAGGTAGCAAATAATTGAACCATGCCCTTCGTCTGATGTAGCTATATAACTTGAAACTGCCATTTGAAAATATTCTCTGGATCATTATGGCATAAGATAGAAATATTGTAATAGCCTTAGAAATAGAGCAATAGAGACAGCAAGAATCTGGTCTTTCCCTTAACTTAAGGAAAATTAAAGGCAGAGCTACATCACACTGTCTTCGATCAAAATTCATAGGCAGTATGTAATAAAAAAACATTTATATCAATCGTGCTATATTATACTTAAACATTTCCTTAAGCTCTGAGCTCATAATCTCTACTTAGTAGAAGCTTAAGTAATAAAGACGACAAGTGTGAATTTCTCTCCTCTGAGCCTTTCATCTGGTGAGGGCACTAACATTACAGGTGAATGTTCTATTTGCTTAAAATAGCCGTCTTTTATAACAGCTCTAATAAAGGCAGTAACCTACTTGCACAGTCTCACAGCAAACTTTTGAACAATTAGCAAGAAAAGTATCTAAATTTTCAGGTAACACTAAATACCTCCATTAGAAAAGGCTTTGTTTTACAGCTTCCTCCATGCAATATATTATGTCTCTGAGTGAACAATGCTGTGTTGTGTCCCTACTTTAGAAGAAAATCAACAGAACAACATGGCTGTTCTCTCTTCAATCCCTAAAATAATCATTTACCTAAAACACAGTCTTTCTCCTTTCAAGCACTTGCCTCCAAACCTGTAATAGATGCCAGTTTTCAGTAGAAGACTATCTAAGTTGCTCAATCTGACACTCAAAAGTCTTCTGACTGTGGACATCTCCCTGAAGGAAACCACCACGTAACTATACATCTTCTAAGAAAGAAAGGACAGATAGGGAGACAGTGAGAAAGAAACTCTGACTTCCATTTGCCCAAAAATGTTTAAGGAGCTGCCAACATTAAACACATAGTTTGTTGTTGTTGTCAATGATGGTTCACCTTTAATTTTTTTTAATAATAATACAAATATCTCTCTAAAATTTGTGTCTATTTGTTTTGTGACCCGCCAATATTAACCAGGGTCTTCTGTGTGACCACCGGGATGGAGCTATCTACTAGAACCCATGATGGTCAGTAGAGGAGATACAACTAAAGACAATGATTTCTTCTTGTAGAATCTAGCCAGTAGATCAGATGCAAAGGGTAGGACCCTGTGAGCCCCTCCTTTTTCTTTGTCAAAGCTAGTTTTGTGTGGGCTCAGTGCACATAAGTACAGCTGCTGTTCTATCTTCAAGCTTTTACAAACTTCCTGCCCCCTCTTCTGAAATGTTCCCTAAGACTGAGAGGGGGAAGTATAAAAGACTTAAGGTAGAGCTGACTTCTATAACTTGTTTTTTGCATTTGGAGCAGCTCTGCACTCCCCACTGTTTCTTGGAAGACAGATTTCTCTGATTAATGCTAAGAGTACTTTTTTAATGGGTATAAGAAGCTATTAAGAATGCAGTCTGCTGCCGTGTCATCTTAGTTAACCTTCAGAGATATGCTCCCCGTGTGAGCTAACTACCTTCCCAAATCTGTGTTCTTGGTCAGCCTTACAGTATTGCCTCCCACTCCAGGCCCTCATGGAGTGGATCTTAAGTCCACTCAGAAAACGGGAGGATATCCACTGCTCTCCAACAGGAAAGCCTCAATTGCACAAATGGGTGTGTTCTGCCTTCCAAGGGGTTTCTTCATACCCCCTTGATCCAGGTTTATCCACACCCCACCCTACATCTCCAAACTAAAGAGGTGAAGCTGGGATCCTTGTATAAGATAAATTAAATGTCATTTGTCCTTTTGAGCCTGCGTTTCTTCACTTAGAATAATTTTTTCCACTTCTACCCGTTTTCCTGGGTTTATAATAATTTCATTTTTATTTACAGCAAATTGATATTCCATTGTGTATATTTATGCTACATCTTCCTTATCAAATTTTCAGTTGTTAGGCATCCGGCCCACTGATATTTCCTGACTATTGTGAGTAGTGTAGCGATGAACGGATGAGCAGGTATCCCTGTGATACAGTCCTCTGAATGAATACCCAAGAGCAATATGCCTAGGTCATACAGTTATTTTGTTTTCAATATTTGAGAAATCTCCAGACTAATTTCCAAGGTTGCTTCACTAGTTTACATCCCTACCAATAGTGTATAGAGATTCTTTCCCCATGTTCATTTGTTGTTCCGGATGCTTTTTGATTATTACTATTTTCTGAAGTTTCTCATAATTTACAAAACAGAACAAAACAAAAAAAAGCAGGTATCAAAATCAGCAGTTTATAGATTTTCTGCGCTGGTTCTCTCCTCAGTCAGTGACTCTGGAATTGGCATGTTAGGCAAGGCAACCAGGCTGATTCCCTGTCGGCAGCGCATTTAGGTGGCTGGTTTCGGAACTACTTTGTAATAGTAACTTTTTACAAGCGCCAATCATTTTTTGAGAATCCATTTGGTTTGTCCAACAAAGTAAACACTTTTTTCTTTTACTATGTGGCACTTTTCTTAAAAAACACTGAGCCCAAACACAGACTGTGTATTTGGATCAGAACCAAATTTTCTGAGATCCCCCATTCCCTGAAGAACACTGAAGACATCGTCGGGCATGTGAAATGTTACAGTGAATACTTGTGTAAATGTCTAAGGCAGCAACCTTATTTCTGATGAAAGTATTTCATTCAGAGGCTGCTGGAGTCCTTTCTCTGACTTGAGAAGAGCTTCCCCAGGCAGCCTTATTATCAGAAGGAAATGGGATGTTTGTGCCAAAGGGGTGCTTATCTTGTGTAATTACATTTATGTAGAGCAAGACTCCTTGCTCTGGACCCTGGGTCACCACAAAGAGCTTGAGAGGCCATGGTAATTGGATGCTAACAGGAAGTAGCGCACTTACACTCATAGCATCATCAGACAGCAAGCAGAAAGAAAGCTGGACACTGGCAGTGGGGCTCACCACTACCTGCTCTGGAAACACATTTTGCTTAAATAAGGGAAATGTGGTCCAGTTTTGCAATATTAATAGCTGCCAGCCTCTCATTTTTAAAAATAAAGATCAATTCCTGACCAGCTATGAGTTAGGAAACTGGTCTCAACTTTGAGCACAACTCTCAGTATTGGTTAAAAATAAAGTCAAAACCTTAATCTGTCAACCGAGTTATAAATTGCACAATCAAACTTGAATATAAACTACAGAATGGGATACATATTACTGACATTGTTATGAAAGAATCAAACACCCCCACTGAGACAAAATTTTCTCCACATTATTTCAATTTGCATTAAAGGAAACTGCTATGCAATTTTCTTCTTTATAGATGTGAAAAGGGAAGCAGGAAGGCAGAGCTGAGAAGCAGACACTACCCACAGGGCAGTGGTGCCATCTGGTTGTTTTGGTCTTTGTACCAGCAACTCCCACTCCTGTGAACTCTGTCCAGTCCCAGCTGGACTACGCGGTTTTTCTTGCAGTCAAAACACGAACGATGGACCCCAGTACTCCAGGAACAAGAGCTTTTTTATGCCACTGAGGCAACACAGCATTGCTCTCAAAGCCTTTATAAATATACTTCATTAGGAGGTCGACACCATTCTTGTCCAGAGACTGAACAGCCTTTTCAATATCATTAGCTTTAAAAGAGATGAGCACCTTCAAGACACTGCTGCCTGCCCGGTCTTCACTGCCTGACTCTTTGTGTTAAGGGGGAGGAGGGTGGTTCAGAGCAGAGCAGCTGTCAGGTTTCCTTGCCGCAGGCATGAGTCCACCTCTCCCTCGTCGGGCCGTCCTGGCCATCGCCGCCATCCTCCTCGTCCACAAACTTGTTCTCATCATATTCGTCCACGTCCACCTTCCGTAAGCAGACTGACGACCATGACCATGTTCTTCGACATCCCGGATCGCGATTCGATGCTGGCCTCCCCTATGAGGTGCCTCTTCCTCAGCGAGCCCAGCCCGGTCCCAGTGTTTGTTTGTTTTGTTTTGTTTTGTTTATTGGATATTTTCTTTATTTACATTTCAAATGTTTTCCCCTTTCCAGGTCTCCCCTGTTACTGATGTTCTTAAAAATAGCCATTCTCATTGGGATTAGATAGACTATTAAATTTGTTTTAATCTGCATTTCTCTACTGGCTGTGGATGTTAACTTTTTGAAAGCTTTTTGGATATTTATATTTCTTCTTTTGAAAACTTTCTGTTTAGGTCTGTAGTCCATTTTTCATTGAGTTTTCTCCCTTTTTTTTGGTCTTTAGTTTCTTGAATACTTCGTATAGTCAGATATTAATCCTTTGTGGGATATATAGTTGGCAAAGATTTCTATGGGCTTCCTCTTCACTTAAAGGCAACTCTTCAGTTGCCTTTAATGTATAGAAGCTTTTTAGTTTTATAAAATTCTGTTTTTGATTGTTGTTGGTCTTTTACCTAGCTACTGGAGTCTTATTTTAAACAATCATTACCTATGCGTATATGTTGAGGTAAGCACCCTAATTTTTCCTCTAGAAGTCTGCTGGGACTTACGTTGAGGTCTTTGATCCATTTGGGATTGAGATTTGTACAAGAAGAGAGATAGAGATACATACATACATACATACATACATACATACATACATAGAAAGAGATAGATAGATGAGAGATGGATGGATGGATAGATAGATGGATAGATAGATAGATAGATAGATAGACAGATGATTTCTTTTGTCTGCATATTGATTTCCTAGCACCATTTGTTAAAGATGCTCTCCTTTGCCAGTATATCTTTTCAAGATCTTTGTCATAGTTTGGGTAGCTGTGGCCGTAGGGCATTTGACTAGGTCATCTACTCTAGTTCATTAACCTGTGTTTGCTTTTGTGCTAATTCACACTATTTTCATTACTATTACTAGTTAGAGTATAACTAAAATCAGATATAATATGCCTCCTGTCAATTATTTTTGTCAGGATTGCTTTGGATATCTTTGATCCTTTCTGCTTTCATATAAATGTTGAGGTCTTTAAGTATGTGTGTGTGGGTGTGGGTGTGTGTGAAGGATGGTGTGATATTTTTATCAGAGCTGTGTTGAGATCTGCTTCTACCACTAGCATAGCTGTAGCCATTTTGTTCCATGCCTGCCAGCTATTTTATATTGTTGTTGTAATATGCCTGCCAGTCATTGACACAGAAAAATAACTTGACTCAGAGCAAAGTCATGCTGACCACATATTGTGTTATGATCTGTATGTTCTGAAGTTTGTTAATCTTAAGAAATTCCACACAGCTTTACATAGGACCAATCAAATTACAGGTCAATATGAACTCTTCTGTCTAAAATGGCTTGAGTCAGAGCTCACAACTGGGTAGCATTTCCTGCACCTGCATATGATCTCACTATGGTTTTTTGTGTTTTGTTTTGTTTTCCCTTTATAAGTGACAGAGAAAGATGTTTGGCATCGTGGCTCAGCCCCCCATATTCCTAGCTATAGTCCTGATTGTTCAGTATTAGGGTATGCGTTCAATAAATCATCCCTGTCTGACTAAGATCAGGGTTTGTGTGGTTTGTGGGTAGCTCTTAGACTCCAACAGTTGGGAACCTATGAACTGCTTTTGGTAGCATGGCCGTTTCCAGATGATCAATTCTAGCTCACAAGCATGGGAGGTATCTCCATCTCCTGGCGTCTTCTTCATATCTTTCAGTGATATCTTAAATTTTTCTCTGTAGGAATTTTTCTCTGTAGGGGTCTTTCACTAGTTTACTTAAGTTTACTCCCATTTTACTTTTTGTGTGGCTACTGTAAATTGGGTGATTCATTGGTCTCTTTCTACAAGCTTACCATTGGTATAAACAAAGGCTACTTATTTGTGTGAAACATACCTTTTAAAAATATAAATTTCTTGAGTATTTTTGATATGATTCTTAATTAAAGCCATTGATAAAGTTTCATACATTTCTCTACTCATGCGTTGTCTAATCAAACAATACGTGTTTTCCCATGCATCAGTGCATATCTTTCACTTGATAAAAATGTTCATCATTTTTTCTTGTCTTTTATATGTATTTTATCATCTTCAAAATCCATTTGTAAATTAACTTATTCATAAAAGCACAAAGTTCCAGAAGAAATTTTTAAAAAGGTTTTCATTAAATACTTCTAAATGACATGATACAGTAAAGCAACACTTACTAAGTATAAGAAGTATACGCTTCACCTAATTTCATTCACGATTATCGTCCTTGCTTTCAAAAGAACGACCTGTTCCAATAGTGTGACCGTTAATGAGCAATTTAGAATATTTTTGAAAATAACAAATTTCAATTCATTATTTTAATATAACTCATAGAAAGTTTTCATCTTTTTTCATCATCATTATTTTTATGAAAATGGTGAACTGCCCTCAACACTCTTGAATAATAGAAAATGAGATAATTGAAAAGAGGAAGCTGTCTTGCCTAAGATTGAATCTTTCAAACTTAAAATAGGATCCAGAGCTTGGCAACTGGGAATTGATGAAGGGGATTCATTTTGGATGATAAGTTTGACTCTGAGGAAATAGTATTTTATGTCTTTGGCTCTATGAGAAATTCAGAGGAGCAGCTCCAAGTACACTCGATCAATTGTGGTATCGATGGCTTTCAAAGGAAATAACAATCTCACAGATGTAAAACATGAGTGGTTTCTTCACACTTCATCAGTATTTTTTTGGCTACACTTATGTATGGGAGGATTTTGATGTTGTTTAAGAAATACTAATGAAAATTCAGAACCATTTTCTGCTATTTGATCTGTTTTGTTGTTAAATAGCATGCAAGACACTGAGAGCTAAAAAGACCATATTGGAATTATATCAAAATAGCAACTTATTACCTTCAGAAAGTAGTATAATTATCTCATTTTTAGTCTTTTCTAAAATTGATAAATAATTGATAATAAATATGAACCAATTTGCTAAAATGTTGTGAAAATAAGCATTTATTGATGGTAAAAACAAAGAAATGTTGTTTACAAGTCCCACTGCTATCTGCATCTAAACTATTCACCTTATATGACAGTTTATAACTCCTTTTTGTTGGTAAAGAGTTTTTCTGAGTACTGAAGACACCATAATGACAAAGATACTGATTTCTTGGAATTGGGCAAAATTCAGGAACTTGGAGTCAGATAAGCATTTCTGGTACCTATGGTCCAGTGTAGAAACAGCCATACCAAGGGACCCAAACTGAGGGACAAACAGGGATTACCTAGATGAAGATAGGGAAAAGCCGATGAGCAGATAGTCCATAAAGAGGAACCATAATGGTCCAGGAGTAAAAGAAAGCATTGTGTTTTAACTGAAACACAAATGGTTTGCAAATACAGCCCAGGCACTAGCAAAAACTGGTAAAACTAATCTGTTCCTTTGAGAGAGAAATACGAGGCTACATAAACAATGCAAAGTCTTTTGAGAGATGACATCGATGCTGCTCATGAAGTTGAAGTTGATGGCTGAGTACACTGTTGTGATCCTGGAGGTTGGCAAAAGTAAACTGTACAGTTTGAGAAACGAAGCACCGGCAAAGGGCTATTGAGTCTTTTAGAAGAAAATAGAGAGTAATATCTCTCTGACTGTGAGACATAAAATAAAATGGTTATCTCAGACACAAAAAATACTAATCATAAAAGAAAACATGTACACCAGACTTCATCAAAATTACAAACATCTGTTCCCCAAAACTCACAGAAAATGAAAAGGCAAGCAACATATAGAAGCATTTGTGACAGATGCAGGCATTGAACATATACAATAAAAGGATGCATGGACCACATGCAGAGCTTGCATAATAAATTGACTAACAACCTAATTGTTTCAAGGGCCAAATTCTTGAATGGCTACTTCATAAAAATAAATATGCCAATCCTCAGGCACCACATTGAGAATGATGGGGTCATCAGTGAAAGTCCAATGAGATACAGAGTCACAGACACAAACACCGTAGAATTATAAAGGTTATTAAGACTAAAAACACCAGGTGGTGAGAACAATATGAAGAAAATATTGACAATATGGCAATAACTGGAAGAAGGTCCAACCAATCTGGAAAAGGGACCATTTGTCACAAGTGTGCCTGATATAGCTTCACACTATCCTAGTGTTAGATATTTGCCAAAATAAAACAAAAATACATGCTCACAAAAAGACTCATAATAATTTTCAGCAGGTTAATTCATAATTAACAACAACTGGAAACAACACAAACACTCATGAAACAAATAAGTAAGCAAGCTGTCATTTCTTCAAATATCAGAATACAACTTAAAATAATAAATATTATTCACAATAAAAATTATATATACAACTTCACAATAAAAATTATATATACAACTTCATAATAAAAATTATATATACAACTTGGGTTCATCTCAACAGCATTATTTTGAATAAAGAGTGAACAGAATTCACAGAACTTATTTCATTGGACAGTAACACTTACATTTGCTAATAGAAATCACAAGAGTGGCTGCATTTGGGTAAGGCTGGAGAGGTAACTGTGAGGAAGTAAGACAAATAGTTTAGAGTGATTGAAATATCCCATTTCTTGATGGGTTATTTCACAGATACAGGCATGTTCTCAAAATTCTTGGAAGGCATGCTTAAAATATTGTGTATTTTATTGCAGAGAGAAAGAGAGAGAGAAAGAGGGAGGGAGGGAGGGAAGGAGGGAGGGAGAGAGAGGGAGAGAGACTCACACAGAGACAAATATGAGGAAAGTCACTCAAACCAAATAATATAGCTCCATAATTTTATGGCCGAGGGATGTGTTTGCCCAACTATAGTAGTCTGATTGTCTATAATTTGGAGAAGAGAAGAGATAGAGAAATTGCTGATGCTGACAGACTTTGAAACAGAGGTCGATAAACTTCTTCTGCAAAGGACCAGATTGTAAATAGTTTAGGCTCATGGGCCATACTCTCTCCGTCACCACTACTCAACCTTGTCACTGAAGTGAGAAAACAGACCCAGCCAATATGGACACCAGTAACTGTGGATACATTCCCATATATAACCGTAGACACCAAAATGTGAATATCATATCATTTTAGAAGACAAAATATTATTTTTTAAAAAAATAAAATAAATACAAAACCATGTGTAGTGATGACATCAGCATAATAGTAAAATAACTGGTTCCACGAGCTCTAGCAAAATCTGGCCAAATCAACTTCGTCACAACTCTGGAAAATCATAAGATGTTTATAACAATCAAAAATTTGAGGGTTCTAAAAGATAGCTCAGTGGGTTAAGTGCCTGCCACACAAGCATGAGAACCTGAGTTCTAATCACTGGAGAATAATCAGGTCACTTGAACTCATTGGTCAGTCTAGACCATCTGTGAACTCTGGAGTGGCTGGCCAGCCTAGACCATCTATGAGCTCTGGAGTGG